>PVHY01019358.1:7158-27645 GCA_004024945.1 Uropsilus gracilis
CTCCTCCATTGCGCTTGGCCAGCACCACGATGCGATCGGGATCCCGGAGCCAGCTGTGGTAGCGGCTGGGAAGGTAGTCGAGGCCACCGTAGATGCCGCCCGAGATGGCCAGCACCTCCTCAAACTCCCGTTCTGTGGCCACCACGAAGTCCAACGGTTCGGCCTCAGGCCCCAATCCTGATCTGACCTTGGCTCCCAAGGATTTGGCCTTGGCCTCAGACCCTAACTCGGCCCCCAGGGACTCGGCCATAGCGTCAAGCCCTAGTTGGGACATGGACTTTGCCACAGCCTCTGGTGGCCTGGTCTCTGAGCGTGGCTCTGCATCTGGCTCTGTATCTTTCTCAGACTTAGGAACCTCTGAGGTGGCTATGTCACAGCTGGCTTCCAGCTTCATTACCCTGCAGAAAAGAGAGAACCCAGTTTCCTGGTCAGAGCCCCCATCTCTACATTTAGTCCCTTACACAGTCCCTGCCACCCCTTCCCTCACAAACACCCCTTTGCTTCTGCTCTTCACAGTCCCTGAGACTAGAGAGCCCCAGTCCACCGGCAACCCCTCCTTAGTTCCCACCCCATCAGCACCCCCAGAGAATAAATCTCCACCCCCAGATCTCCACCCCTATCACTCCCAGGGACCCAAAGGAGAAAAGACCCTGAGGTGAGGGGGTTTTAAAAAATGGATCCTCAAAACTTTTGCAAAAACCAAGAAAGTCCTATCATTTCTACTCTGCCTACAAGAGGGTGCCAGGGGAAAAAAACAACAACAACAACAAAGGGTTTGAGTCCCCCTTTCTTGCCATGGCTGCTAATCTCAGAGCAAAGGGAGGGCTATGTAGACCCCAGATCGCCTCCATACTGCAGATCTCCACCCTATTGTATCTCCAGGACCCTCCATACCCCCACACACATAGTCAAACACATATTCAGACCAAAGGAGACCAAAGGACAGCTCCATTAGAGAATTTCAAGTTATTCCTTCCAGGTTAAACAAAATATCCCCTTTCTTTCTCCTGCTTTGCTGTCCTCCCACTACTAGTTTTTAGGGAGGCTGGGCCCCATTCTAGGGCTTTCCAAAGGCCTCTGTCGGAGATCCTGCAAACAAAATGTTCACCAGGATCACCTCTGCCCCTCTGTCCATGTACCTCCTCCTCCAAAGATGCAGTTCCTCCCCTTTTCCCTCTCTGTATTTTTTAAATTTCTTACTGTAATTCTTGCACCGTCAAGCCCAGACTTTCTCCACCCTTCCAATCTCCAAGGTCTCCTTTTTAGGTCAGTCTCCTATGCATCTAGCATCACTTTGGCCTCTTACTTTTCTGCTTTTCTTGCCCAGAGACAGGCCCCAAGACCCAGTGGCCCCTTATTTGCAGACCTCTCTCCCCTAGACCAACCAAAGCAACCAATAAAACCCCTGTTTTCTGTTTCCAGTCAGTGATAGTCCTTCCTTTATGCTACACCTCATTAATCTATACCCCAGAGAGCATGCATACCAGCTACTTTGGGGGGAGATATTGGTTTGCTTGGACTTAACACTTTTTCAAAAAAGAATATGACCTAGGTTTGGGGGGAGGGGACAAGAGTGGCACCAAGGAACAGTTTAGGTTTGATTTTAGTTTCCAGGTCTTAAAGAGAAACAGTGTGCCTGTCAGACAAACAAAGCTCAAAGCATTCCCCTCTTCCTTTTTGATGTTATGCTGGTGTTAAGGCTCTAAGCCTGCCTGAGCAAGGTAGGATTGTACTGGGCCAGAATCATCAAGAGCAGGAGAGACACCAGTTCAGAGTACCTGAGACCCTTGCCAGAGCCATGGAGACCACCATGTTCAAGGAGTTAAAACCTAAGGTGAATCAGCTTGGGCAGGCCCAGGCTAAAAATTACACTTTCCTAGCTCCAGGTCAGTGAGAGAGAGAGAGAGAGAGAGAGAGAGAGAGAGAGAGAGAGAGAGACAGAGACAGAGAGAGAGAGAGACAGAGAGAAAGACAGAGAGAAAGACAGAGAGAGAGAGACAGAGAGAGAAAGAGAGAGAGAGTGCAAGCGAGCAAGCTCTTGTTTGGTGTATCTGCATCTGCAAACCCAGCCTGAAGAGCAAGGATAGAAATCTTTGGGTCTTCAGCAGAGGTCAAAGGTCTAAGTGCTAAGGGGTCAAAGGTCCAAGTGCAAAGCCAACTCAGAACCAGAGATGGGATTTGGGGAGGAAGCTCCACTGCTCTCCCCACACTGTCAGCCATTCTTTTTTTTTTTTTTTTTTTGAGACTAGGTCTCGCTATTTTTGCCTATGGAACTGCAGCTCTCATTGCCTGGGGTACCACAGACTTAAGCAATCCCCAGCCTCAACTTCCCAGGTAGCTGGGATTATAGGCTTGTGCCACCATGCCACCATGCTCAGCTATTTTTTTTTTTTTAACTAGGTCTCGCTACGGGCCCCAGGCGGGACTTGAACTGGGATCCCTAGCCCCGGCCACTTCATAGACTGAAGCTTATAGGCACGTGCCACCGTGCCTGGCCAGTCAGCCATTCCTATACCAGCAACAAGCTTGGGGGCCAGCTTGAGACTTGCCCCCCAGGCTCTGGGGATAATGGGTTCAGAGATGAACAGGTTAGCTTGTGACTTCCCTCGGCACCTCCAGGCCACCTCTCCAGTTCTTCCCAGGTCCCTGGAAATACAAGCTGGTCATCCAGTGGTGACTCCAACAGTTCTCCCACTGCCCCCAAAGGGGCAGAATGCCAGCAACTTGCAGGCTGTAACACATCCAACTAACTCAGGACTCTGGGCTCCAATTTCCCTCCCTGGCTTTCAAGATGGTGAGACCATTTCTGAAAAGTGTCTCTGCCTCAGATGAACTTGCTTCTAAGGGGAAGGGGGAGTTCCTGGGGTGACAGGGAAGAAGCAGGAAGATGCCAATTCATTTTTCTTCCAAAGCAGTCCTCTGCTCCTACTCACTTTTGGGGGACTACAAAGGTTCTGAAGTCTTTAAGCCAAGGAGGAGATGGGTCCTGGGAATAAAGCAGGTCAGGGACTCAAGGCCAAACTAAATCTGCCCATGGGCCCCACAATCCTTGCTCAAGGTGGGATCCTTTCTTACCCTCCAGAATAGCGCAGCCCCCCAACTTGGTTACTTGAATATATAACCCCCAAAGTGTGTCTAGGCAGAGGCAGAGACAGCAGCCTGTGCCTCTGGGGTAGTGTGGGAGATGTAAGTTCAGTCTTCTTCTGGACCAAGCTTCAGGAAGCGGGGCAGCATTTCCCTTGCCATCCATATTCCCGCAATCTTGCATCCATCCTTTCAGTCTTATAAATATGAACGATCACTCCAGGGAGAGGATGGTCACAGCCATGGCTGGGCATGCTGGGAGCCCACCCCTCTGCCCCACCTCCACCGCACCCCACACACCTGAAATACTGATGCCCTTGAAGTCGACAGTTTCTCGGAGCTGCTAGAGGAAGGAGAGGAAACGGAGAGTGGAGAGAGAGGCGGAGACAAAGAGTCGGGAGCGAAACAAAGCGCCCAAAGAAGAGAGTAAAAAGGACAGGAACTAGGCAGAAAGGAGACAAAGGCAGACAGGGAGGTTGGGGCGGGAGAGAATGGGAGAGTGTAGCGGGAGGAGGCACCGATTCCTGGTCACAGACATGACACCTCGTGACTCAGGGCCCAGCAGATGCCAAAAAAGTCTTAGCACGCACCCCTTCCCCAGGGAAACCATAAATAGAAAGCAGCGTGACACACCCCCTTCTCCCCCGGGCGTGGGGGTGGGGGAACGGTCAAGGGGAGGAGAAAGCCTGAAGAGCAGATAGTGAATGGAGACCCCGAGAACGAAGGCAGGGAGACAGGATGAAGTGGGGCCGAGGCTGGGGATGAGGCAGATGGACCAATCAGCGGGGTGTGTGAATGACCGTAGCCCAAAGGGTCACGACCGTGGAGGAGGGGGGCCTGCACTGGAGGGCCTTCCCTTCTCCTGGAGTGAGGTGGGGAAAGCAGGAAGGAGGATGATTCCGACGGAAGCTATCTGTCAGGGCACCAGGTTCTGGAGACTGGTGGGGGAGAAATGGCGACCGGGCAGGGGAAGGATGACGCGAAAGCGCATCTGGACACCTCAGCGAAGTCCCATCCCAGTTATCTAGGTCGCCGGGCTGGGAGGGCTGGGCCGTAGGGGCGCAGCGGCTGTCTTCCATTGGCGGGCGGTGGCCTCGCGCGGCCCTCGTTCCGCTGTCGGGGAGCACGCCAGCCCCCAGGCCCCAGGCGCGGCGGCCCCCCTACCTCGCGGGAACCGGAACCAGGACCGCGCCGCGGAGAAAAGGAACGGGGTCTGCCGCGTTGACAGCAGCCAGTGTCGCAAGAGGGGCCACTTCAGGGCCCCGAGTGTCAACTGCGGATGACGCGTGGGGACCGAGGCGCGCCGTCGGGCCCCGACTCGGAGTTCGAACACGAAAGTAGGGTCTGCGGCGCAGCTCAGCGGGGTTCGCGGGCTCGCGCGCCCAGAAGTTCGGGGTTCCCGGCTGCACGTTAGTCGCGCAGCCAGCTAGTGCTGGGCCCCGGCGGCGGCTTGGAGAGGCGGAGACCCTAGCAACGCGGAGGAAACCCGGCGCGGATCTGGAACGGACTCGAGTCCGTCTCGGGGCAGGCAGGGGCCAGGTGGGGGGCGGAAGGAGGGAGAGTAGTTGCCGGAGATGTGGGGAGGCGCTTGGGTCCCAGCGGCTGGTGCTGCTGGGTGGTCTCAAGTCACCACGACGAGACTCTGGGCCTGGTCCTGGCTGGGGAGCGAGACTGAAGGTGGGGGAGGGGAAGGGGAGCGGGTGATTATTGGTGTAGTTAGCGCCCCTTGCTCTCAACACCCAACGCCCGACTTCCCACACTCCCGAAGTCCCCGGGTCGCCACCCTTAACGTCACCCGCCCCCTCGCTGAACTCCCCCGCTAGATAAGAGCTCCTGGAAAGGGGGCAAGGAGCCGCTAGCCCTGCGGACCTGGTCTGGGAGACTGAAAGGGGAAATTGGACACCCGCGAAGACAGGGAAATGGAGAGATGCCGAGAAACAGAAGCCGGGAGGTTGAAAGGAGCTAGGCCTCTATGAGTCAGATGGCCTACCTCTCCCTGGGGTCCCAGAGCAAGCTGGGGTCTCCAGCCCCCTGCACTTCCAGGTACCCCGTGTGCTCTGGGGCCTCTCTCTCTCTCTCTCTCTCTCTCTCTCTGTTAATCCACGAAGACAGAGGAACAGCAAAGTGTCTACTCGAGGGGGGGGCTTAACTTTTGAGGGGCTCCCTTCCAGCTCCCATAAAGTGAGGTACCAGGAAAGTGGTGGATGTAATGTTCTTCGGTAAAATTGTAAAGTGCCCTAGAGGTATGGGGAGTATTGACCTTTGCCAGCATAGAACCCCCCTCCTTGTTCTCATTCCCCCAGTTCTCATGCTCCCCCTTCCCCCCTCTCCATCAAAGTTGATCACTTACCTGTCCCGGTCCATGTTTACTCTTTCCAAGGTGGTGACTAACTGGAACCTGGAAAGTTTATCCCACTGGCTGGGCTAACGTGACAAGACAGAGGGTCATGTGCCCAGACTCTGAGCCATCAAAGATTCAAGGAACGAAAATCATCTCTGGCATCCCAGGTCCAGAGAAGCCCAGTGGTTAGCTGACAAGCCACTGAACCTTTATTAAGACATCCCTGTTTTTGAGTTTTGAAACTGCTGACACCCTGCATGACTCAAAGCTTGCAGGTAGAGGGGGAATGTGCTCATGTGTGGGAAACCACGTCAAAGAGCTCAAGGCATCCACCGGAGAGTCACCAGTGGCAGGAAAGGGAATGCAATCGCCTTTAGCCTTTTCTCTTTCATGGAAGATTCTCCTGTCACCAAATACCCTTGGATTGGTCTAACATTCACCCTCTTCCAGGTGCTCCAACCCATCAGAATAGAAAGTCCTGAAGCTCTAACTCCCTCAGCCACTCAGAGGCAAGATCTCACTCTAAGTTCTGTCTCCAGACAGGACCAGTATGCAAAACTGCCTGGTTCCAAAATTACCTTACTCAGACTACTGTCCCAGATCCACTGGAGGATGGGGGCAGGTGATCCATCTCCTGACTGTCCCTTCTGGCAAGAGATAGGAGGCTTTCTGCATCTGCCTATGCTTTCAGGACACAGGAGCTGAGCTCTCACTTGTGCTCCTGTGCTTGCCAATTCATTAGGGCCAGGGCTGGCTTGGGGTGGGGGACTTAATGATCTGCTGGCTGAGCATCTAGAGCCCTGAATTTTCTGGCCTGGGTTCCTGGGTCATCCTACCTCCCCCACTGGTGGTCACATAGAATGAGCTACAGAACAATCTAGAGTGTTTACAAAACACTTTGGCTTAATCCTCACAATACTGTAGAATGGGTGGGAGGGTTGTTTAGTCATTTTACAAAAAAACTGGATTCTAAGTGGTTCCATGCCATAGCTAAGTCCCACAGCTGGCAAGGGATGCTAGATTGAGTCCTCTGATTACAAGCTCAAAAAACCTACCAGCTTCTCACACTGAGGGGCCAAATGAGATAACCCTTGTAAAAGTATTTTGCAAGCTAGAAAGTTTGAAAAGAATGTCAGTGATATGGATGGCAGAGATTCCTTTCATTCTGAATTTTGTAAGCACTGTGTGACACACATTGGCTTTGACTCATGTGGGCTTGTTTACTGGAGTCTTTTAGTTGAGAGAGGCTAATATCCCACTCCAAGGGCCAGGTGGGTTGGCAGTTCTGACCACATCATTGCACCCAGGTCATTGTACCTGAACTCTGTTGTAGAGCTCTGAACCTCCCCTGCCTCTCCCCAACATGGGCCACCTGGGATCTTCTTCTCTGACCTGCTCTAAACACCTCTGGATCCCAGGAATCTGGAGACCAGGCCTGTCTTCTCCAAAGTTTTGGTTTTTGAATAGTTTTCTCCTCTGAGTCTGTCCTCCAGCTCTCCAGCTGTGGAGTGGAGACCCCTGGTGACCCCTCATCCAGGGGCCCCTCTACCTGTGTGGGCTCCCACTATCTATGGGCCATCTGCACTTGCATGGGAGCAGTGGAATCAAAGATGTGCATGTGCTCTATAAGCACTCTGCTGGGTGCTCACTAGCACTTCGTGCTGCAGCGAAACAGAAGACCAAAGGAAAAAGGGTAAATAAGTGGCCCAGAGTCACAGAGTGTGTGAACACCTAAAACCCTTAATCAGATTGCAGCACTAAAACAATTACCCAGATGACCCCCAGGAGACAAGTATGAGAGATGCCACACTCTCCCTGGTGATTCAGTCTCCTCATCTGTAAAGAACATCTAACTCCCCAAATAAGAGCATGTGTGGAGTAACTGCTACAGCCTAGAGATCAATGGCAGCTGCTATCTAGCCAGCTGCAGCAGCAGTTCTCCAGTGAAGTATGTGGCAGCTGGTACCTGAACTTCAGACCCTGAAACCCTTTTTGTTTATTCTTCAGTCAGGGATGTCAGATTCTAGGATCTTCATTGACAAGGGGATAGAAAAGTGAAAAACCTTGGAGCTTGATAGTGAACTCTTTTAGAACAGAGATTTTTTTTGTTTTTGTTTTTGAGACTAGGTCTCTATATTTTTGCCCATGAAACGGCAGGCTCACGTTGCCCGGGGTACCACAGACTCAAGCAATCCCCAGCCTCAGCTTCCCAGGTAGCTGGGATTACCGGTGTGCACCACCACGCCCAGCTATTTTTGGGGACTAGGTCTCACTGTGTTGCCCTGAGTGGGATTGGAATCATGAATCCCCAGTCCCAGTCACTTCATAGACTGAAGGTTACAGACACATGCCACTGTGCCCAGTGATACTGATATAGTTTCCTTTTTGCCTCTCTCAGGCAAGATTAGGTGCTTATAACTATTCTATGAATGAATTAATGAATGACTTCAATCTATTTCTGCACTTGTGGAAGTGAGACTAGATTGATCATTTATTGATGGCCACACAGGTAGGTGGAAGTCAAGCCAGACTCCTGGTATCTGAGCCCAAATCCTTCCTTCCTTCCTTCCTTCCTTCCTTCCTTCCTTCCTTCCTTCCTTCCTTCCTTCCTTCCTTCCTTCCTTCCTTCCTTCCTTCCTTCCTTCCTTCCTTCCTTCCTTCCTTCGACTGGGTCTCACTATGTTGCCTAGGGTTGCCTGGGATTATAGGCGCGTGCCACTATGCCCAGCTAATTGGTGTATTTCTAAAGTTCTGTCTTAGAAAGTACTTGAAACTTCATGTCCTTGCTTTCCCACTCAATAGGTCCTCTCTCCAGTCTACATGAGGCAACACTGACCAGCGTGTCTACTCACTCATTCAGCAACCACTAGTGTCATCTTGTTAGAAGAGTTGGTGCTTGTGGGTTCGAGTGTGCATGACGGTTGAAGAATAACTACCACCACACCAGCATAGTAGCAAGCAAAATTGTGGGTTTATTGAAGCAAAAAAAACTCCTGATAGCAGGAAGGGGTCCAAGGCAGGAAGCCCGTTTGAGCTATGTCTTACCTGTGACATATATTGTGAGATTTCCTGCTATCCAATGTATGAGGTAGTTGACTAGGTACCAGGTGGTAGGGAAATTTCATTAGTGTTGTTTTTTCTTCTCTAGTTGTCTTACAACTGGATCCTGCCCTGGATGGTGGCAAGCTCTGCAGAACACCTTTATTTATTTATTTATTTTTTTAAAGACTAGGTCTTGCTATTTTTGCCTGTGAAACCACAGGCTCATGTTGCCCAGGGTAGCACAGACTCAAACAATCCCCCACCTCAGCTTCCCAGGTAGCTGGGATTACAGGTGTGTTCCACCATGCCCAGCTAATTTTTTGTAACTAGGTCTCCCTACGTTGCCTCAGGTGGGGTTCAAACCGCAATCCCTGGCCCCACCGCGGCTTCCTAGGCTGCAGCTTACAGGCATGCACCACCGTGTCTGGCTAGAACACCTTTATTTTACTGGATGCTGCTTTGTCTAAGATCATTGTTGTGTATCTGGCTCTTTCCTGTCCCTGATCTCAATCTTCCCTGGACTTGGTCAGTTCCACGTTTGCTCTCAAGAATTAGGTGACCATCAAAAAGAATTTTACTCTGAAGAATATCTAACACCCACCAAAGTATGTGTGTGTTACTTACAAAATATAGACAACAAGATAATGGAGTCCCATAAACTCATTATCACCTTTGACAATGCTCTACTCATGGCTAATGGTGTTCTACACTGCACACTCCCTAATATTTTGATATGTTTTCTAGACATAATATTATTTCACTGGCAAACATATCCACATGTAGATCTAAAGCTAAGTATAAAGTAAAATTATCACAATAATTTGAGCTGAACTGTGCCTTCTCCCTACCCCCATTCCCAAACTAGATGTTTAAACCCTAGCCCCCATGGAACTGTATTTGGAGACAGGGCCTTTAGGAGGGTGATTACAAGGCAACAAAACTGGGACAGCACACTGATCAGGAAGAAAGACAGAGAGACATGGAAACAGATTGCTAGTGGCCTATCTGCTCAACATTAGATAGAGGAAGGCCTTGTTTTACTGATGGATTTATCATGTGGCATCAATCACAATAGGAGGTAAGAAAACATATTATTGGCTTTTTAGTTTTGCAGGGGAAATGTGTTTGCTTGTTCTAGAATTGCTCTCAAAGGCAGGTGTGGTGGTGCATGCCTATAATCCCAGTGCTGGGAGGCTGAGGTCAGGGATTACTTGAGTCCATGGGTTCGAGACTACCCCAGGCAACATAGTGAGACCTAGTCTTCAAAAAATAGCCAGGAGTGGTGGTGCGCACCTGTAATCCCAGTCACCTGGGAGGCTGAGACTAGGGATCACTTGAGTCTGCGGGTTCGGGGCTACCCCAGGCAATAAAGGAAGACCTAATCTCTAAAAAATAAAAATAAGTAAATAAATAAAAAATTAAAAAATAGAATTGCCCGCAGATCCTGCTCATGGTCTGAAGCTTATCAGCAAGGCATCACCTCATTGCTCCCAGAGAGACACTGTCATAGGGGCTCCAAGGGAGTTTCCCTTATCGGGCCCAGGGCTTGTTGTCCCTTGAGATGTATGCTTATTGGCCTGGAACAATCAAGTGTTTTGCTCTTGTTTGCTCAAGTGAGGCCAGAGATGATTAACTATCCAGACTATTAACTATTGTTCTGGTTTGCTAAGGCATTCCTTCAGCAGCCCCACAGGAGGGTGTTTTGCAACCATCCCAGTCCAGGTAGGTTCACTGTCAGTTCTAGAAACAAAGAATGTCAGAGCCCTTGGAATTATCTTTATAGAATTTTTAATAATGAACAGGGAAAAACAGCCAGCTAAGAGCCACTTGAGTTTCTCTCTTGTTCTAATTATTCTCCTCAAGCTCTCCTCCCCTCCCCCAGCATGACTCAGCCCTTTCAGCCTGCCTCCTAGGCCCTGGTGAGCCCACTCATACATGTGCACATTCATAGGACAGGCCTGTACAATCATGGCAGGGTCTGCAGTACCACAGGTGCTGGTCATAGAGGCTAATGGTGGGAAAAACCTGACCAAATTCCCTTACCCTACAGAAGGTTAAGTGAGGCCATAGGATGAGGCCCTAATCCAATAGGATTAGTGTCTGATATGCGCCCCTCCCCCCTTCCTTCCCCTTCTTCCTCCCTCCCTCTCTCCCTCCCTCTCTCTTTCTCTCTCTTTCCTCTGTCCACAATTACACACATGAAAGACCATGTGAGGAGGCAAGGAGAAGACCTCTGTCTATAAGCCAAGAGGAGCACTCTGGCTAGAAATTCAATATGCTGGCAACTTGATCTTGGGCTCTAAAACTATGAGAAATGAGAAAATAAATGTTGTGTTAAGCGCCTCCCAGCACCCCCTCCCCCTCCGTGTGTGGCATCTCATTAAGGCAGCCTGAACTAACTAAAAACACATTTAAAATTCTCTCTCTCCACCCCCCCACCCCCTACCCCCCCAACTTGATCTGGGGGATCCTGGCTGCCTCATCTTGAGAAACTTACACGGGCTGTGGAGAGGCCCACCTGATAAAGACCCAGCCATGAGAACAGTCCTGTCAATCACCTCATGAGTGAACTGATAATGCATCCTTCCACTCCAGCGCAACCTCCAACACTGTCCAGGTGAAAGATTGAACTGCATCCTCACCCCAGATCAGAAGCCCCCAACTAAGCTCCTCCCGACTCCTGGCCCACAGAAATAAGGTGATAAAAATGTTTAGTGTTTGTTTGTTTGTTTTTGTTTTGTTTTGAGACCAGGTCTTGCTATGTTGCCTGGGGTTATCTTGAAACCGAGGACTCAAGTGATCCCTAGTCTCAGCCTCCCTGGGAGCTGGAATTACAGGTGTGTGCCACCACACTCTTTTTTTTTTTTTTTTTTTGAGATTAAATTTGGGCGGGATTTAAAAATTTTATTTATTTATTATTTATTATTTTTTGAGACTAGATCTCACTATTTTTGCCTGTGGAACCACAGGCTCATGTTGCCTGTGGTACCATGGACTCAAGCAATCCCCAGCCTCAACTTCCAGGTAGCTAGAATTACAGGCGCATGCCACCATGCCCAACTATTTTTTGGTACTAGACCTCTCTGCGTTGCCCCGGGCAGGACTTAAACCATGATCCCCAGACTCTGCCGCAACTCCATAAGCTGTCGCTTACAGGCATGTGCCTCCGTGCCTAGCTTTATTTTTTATTTTTAAGAGACTAGGTCTTGCTATGTTGCCCAGGATAGTCTCCAACCCACGGACTCAACTGATTCCCCAGCCTCAGCCTCCTGCGTAACTGGGATTACAGGCGCGTGCCACCACTCCCAGCTATTAAAAAGAAAGTGGCGCCGGGCACGGTGGCTCGTGCTTGTAAGCTTCAGCCTATGAAGCGGCCGGGGCTAGGGATCGCGGTTCGAGTCCTGCCTGGGGCCCGTAGCGAGACCTAGTTCCAAAAAAATAGCTAGGCGTGGTGGCACACGCCTGTCATCCCAGCTACCTGGGAAGCTGAGGTTGGGGATTGCTTGAGTCTGTGGTACCCCGGGCAACGAGAGCATGCGGTTCCATAGGCAAAAATAGCAAGACCTAGTCTCAAAAAAAAAAAATAAAAAGAAAGTGGCTAGTGTTTTAAGCTGGCTTTCAGGTAATTTTCTTCACAGTAATGTAACTGAAACATTGATGTGTATTTTAGATTTCTTTTAACCTGTAAGTTTCTCCTTAGTGTCTCTGCTTATAGCTTCTTTTTTGAAGAAAGGAGATTGTCATGTAAATTTTCTTACCACCTAGATCAAGTTGATGACAAGTTGTATAAAATGTCTCTCTCCATTTGTTCCAAGGCCCGTCCATAGCCATTCACCCTGCCAAGTGATCAAACACTTCTTTACATGTGGCTGGTACAACTGAGGAGCTGAGATTTTGATTTCATACATCGTTTCATTTTAATTCATCTGAATTTTAAAATATATAATTACTTTGTTACTCAGAAACTTTTAGATATGTGTAGAATAATTTTTCCACATGGAATATAGAGAAACCAAACAAAAGGATGAGAAATAGTCAAAACTAACAAGCTGACCATAGAACTGAAGGGTACAGCAAACAGGGGAGGGAGAAACACAGAAAAATAGGTGACTGTTTACGGGAGAGGTATAGGGACTATAACGATATAAGAAAAAAAGTTAAGATAAATAAATCATAAACAACTCCCCAAAATAAAAATTAAATAAGATATTTTTCCATAGTGACACTACATTCAATGTCGGCTGAATTTTATGAACTCTATGGACCAAATATTTCAGTGTCTACATTCTAATTCAGTGTCTAAATTCAAAGGGGTCCTAGGTGTAAAATCAATGAAGATTTCAAAGAATTAGTCCCCCAAAGGATGTAAACTGTCTCATTACTATTATATTGCTTACCTATCGAAATAATCTTTTTGGACCTATTGCACTACATAAAACAGAAATTAATTCCACCAGTTTATTTTTTTACGTTGGAAAAGTGGTTGCTACCAGCAAAGCCCAAGTGCACACAGCCACGCTGCCCACTGTTCCCCAAAGTGCCTGCTGGGAAGGCGCTCATTGCCAAAGGCAATGGCGCCAAAAGGTAAATCGCCTTCCTGGTCTTGGAATCTCATCAGCCAGTCATGCTCAAGCCTTAAAGTCCAATTAGGTGTTAGTGCCTACAAGGCAGGGATAGTCTTATCCTGTCAAAAATTTTTTGATAACAGAAAAATGCCTGTAACAGGAAATGCTTTATCCCCAGACATATCATGTGAAGGAAAGGCAGTATAAAAAATGCGCAAAATTTTCTCCTTTATTTATGAACTTTCAAAATAACCAGTTGAGGTTATGTGGGTTGATGAGCATGAAGATTTGGGGGAGAATGGCACACCCCTGTCTGCCCTATATATAGCTCTGTGCAACTTTTCCACCTGACTGATTTCTAGCCTTCAGAGTCCTTTGTAATAAATCTGTAATCGGGCGAGTAAAAACAAAAACAAAACAGCGAGCTGCTTCCTTAGCATCCTACAGTGGGGATCAGTGACTATTTTTAGCCACATCCTGGACACCGGCATGCACATATGCTCCAGGTGGTGCAATCCAGTGCAATTGCTTGCTGCCTTCCATGCCCACGCTATCCAACTCTTGGGATAAACTGGCATTTTAAAGCGACCCAGATGGGTCATAATGTAGCTCTGAAAGAGCCATGGGGTGCAGGGGAGAGACACTGTGGGACAGTCTGACAGGTTGGCGGTCAAAGGAGGTGTCTGAAGGTGGAATCTCAACTGAGTCTGGAAACCCCCCCCCGAAGAGTAGGGTCCCGCTGCCATTAAGGCCCTGGCAGAAGTTACTGTAAGTTCCTGGACTGAGAAACAGCCTACTTTGCAAGAACATGCAGTTCTAGGTAGTCTGCTGTAGGGTGGGGCCGCACTTTGGTCGAGTCCTTTCTGCTGGGGCCTACAAAGCCAGCTAGGTTTTTCAACCTGGCAGATTTGCCTTGTGAGTAGAGGCCGCCCCCTGGTGGTCACATGTAGCGCGGCAGGAGGGAAGACTCCCTGAGAGGTGCTGGCAAAGGAGACTTTAGCGGCTTCTTCAATGTAGACATTCATAACTCAGACTCAAGATGCTGAGGGAAATCACACGATGCTGGGGCTTATTATGCAGTTGCACGGGAGGAGAGATGGTGCAGAGAAGTTCCTCAGGGCTCAATACTGGGGGATCCAGGGCCTCTTGAAAATAGAACAGACCTCCAGATAGTTGCATGACCTGTCTTCTCTGTTCACCTGATACAGGCCACTGCTCAAAGAGAAGGTGCCCAGGCCAGTGCTTGCCACCACCCAACATGGGGTGTTCTTTTCCTAATCTGGGTGTGTGCAGCCAGCCCTCTGCTAGCTGCGTTCACAAAACCCTTTGGGACTGGAAGGTGAGGTCCAGGAAGGAAGAGAAGGCTGTGAATTAGGAAAGAGCCCCTGTTGTGGGTATAATTATGCTCTGTCCAAAAAATATGTTGAAGTCCTCATCACTACAGGGGGATGTGAGCTTATTTGAAAACACAGTAGCCCCTCCCCCCTGTTTTTCTCATGGGATACTTCTCAAGATCCCCCGCGGCCCTGCAGTACATTTCTGAAACCAAAGGCAGTTCTGACCCCTGTAGACTTTGTTTTTCTTCTATCTATCCATACCAAAAAGAAAGTTTAATTTATAAATTGGGCACAATAGGAAGTTAACAATACTACTAAAACAGAAGGATTTTAACACCATACTGTAATAGAAGTTACTGTAATAAAAGTTACTATAGAAGTTAATAAGTTTTTTTTTTTTGAGGCTATGTTGCCCCCAGGGAACCACAGACCCTTGTTGCCCTGGGTACCCCAGACTCAAGCAATCCCCAGTCTCAACCTCCCAGGTAGCTGGGATTACAAGTGCGCACCACCACACCCAGCTATATTTTGAGACTAGGTCTCGCTATGTTGCCCCAGGCGGGTCTTGAATCCATGGACTCAAGCTATTCCCAGGGTCAGCCTCCCGTTTTAGGCTTGGGATTAAAGCTGCGCACTACCACGGGCCTGCAGAAGTTAACAAGTATCTTATTGTACTTAATGTATATTAGCTACTTTGACTATGTGGAAAGTGGTCACTGACAGTCCCCAGACTGAGGGGATGTGCCTGCTGGAGAAATCCAGGGACCAGGGACTGCATGGAAACCACCTGCTCTCCAAGGCATCCAGGCCAAGGATGCTCAAGCCTGGAGCTGTTTTTTCCCCACTCCCTTTCCACCCAGCCTAGAACTCCTAGAGAAAACCTCTGTTAAATATAGGGACAGATGAAGCAAGAAACTTCCAGAAGGAACTTAAAGGGAAAACTCCAAGGCATCCATGAGAAGGAAGTGGCTTCAAAGATCAGAGATCCCAAAACACAAAGCTGTCTTATGACAGAGCCATCAGCACTGTAGGGCCTCCTCACCCTTCCTCTGCCCCACATCCCAAGTCCAAAGGGTTTAATGAAAGCAGCTAGCACAGGAGCTGCAGGAAAGAAGGCACCGGCCCCACCCATTCTACTCGACCTTCCCTGGCTGCTGCTTCTGGGCAAGTGGGAGCTGTGATAGCTAACCCTCTGGAGAGGGGGAAACCCTGACCATGGAGGGAGAACCACGTGCTGGTTAACCTAAGAACCAAACATCCTTACGTGCCAGTGTAAAGTGCATGTGGGACTCTTTCCTGAGAATGACGCAGAGGCCGGGCATGGTGGTGTCACCTTTAATCCAAATGCTGGGAGACAAGAGGACAGGGATCACTAGAGTTTGCAGTTTGAGACTACCCCGGGCAACATAGCGAGACCTGGTTCTCGAAAAAAGCAGCTGGGTGTGGTGGTGGGTGCCTGTAATTCCAGCTACCTGGGAGGCTGAGGCTGGGGATCGCTTGAGTCCACAGGATTGGAACTACCCCAGGCAACATAGTGAGACTGAATCTCAAAGAAAAAAAAAAAAGAAGAGTGACACAGAGAAGTCACGGGACTGTCCAGATCCTCATCCACAGCCAAGGGGAAACTCTTCCACTGGCTACACTTGATAGGGCAGTGGGAGACAAAGTAGCTGCCTTCCAGTTACACTCTAGCAGGTCATTCTTGTTTTAAGTCCTGGATGCAGACACAGAGTCAGTCACCAGATAGACAGGAAAAGTCAGAGGATACCTTGACCACACAAGGACCCCTTAAATTGCCCCATGTCCCCCTATATACCCTCACCACGCCTGTGATGATAGCAGCTTGTCATCGTGCACATGTTGCCAGTCATTCCCAAAAGGCTGATTCTGCAGACTTCACAAGAGTCCTGTGTCTGTTGACCAAAAAAGTTCATGTTGACCTAATACTGGGCTTGTAGCAGCGCTACTGGTAACCTGAATCTTGGCTACACCTCCTCTCCCAGCCCTAAGGACACAGAGGGCCTTGGATGCAGGTGGGGTACAGAAGCCAGCCATGTGCTAACTTTTCTTTTCTTTTCTTTTTTTTGAGACTAGGCCTTGCTATCTTGCCCCAGGAACCACAGGCTCACGTTGCCCGGGGTACCACGACTAAAATGATCCCCAGCCTCAGCTTCCCAGGTAGCTGGGATCACAGGCGTACGCCACAACACCCGGCTATATTTTGAGACTAGTTCTCGCTATGTGGCCCTGGGTATTCCTAGTCTCAGCCACGCTCTAAGGCTGCGCTTAAAGGCACGCGCCACTGTGCCCAGCTTCCATCGCTTCTTCCAGTGGGATCAGCTTACTTTACTCGCTGGTCTCCTTGACTAAGCTCAGCTTTTGCTCACAGCCACCAAAATCTTCTCCACCTGCCAAATCCTACTCATGTTTCGAAGTCTGCCTCTCCAGGCGCTCATGCCCCTCGCCCCAACCTAGGTCTGGTGGCTGCCAACCCAACATCATTAGCTAAGCAGATGCCTTTCTTACAGAGGGAGAAGAGCCCTGCAAGGGGAAGGAACTTTGCAGGGTCATGGGGTTGGATTGTGTCGCTGGGAGAATTCAGGTTCCTGGCCCCCAATCCAAGGCAGCAGCTCTAGCTGGGGGGGGGGAGGGGTAGGTGTCCTTGGCGCGCTCACTCCCAGAGCAAGGACAGGAGCTCTGCAGGCCTCCGACTCTACCCGGCGGTGGTGGGAGAAAACTAGCTTTTATTGGGAGAACGCTGCACAGGGTGGGTGATGGTCTCAGTGCTCTGGGCTGAGGGGCTTGGGGGCTGGACCGGGGGTAAGGGCAGGGCTCTAGATGAAGGTAAGGTGAGTAGAAGCAGGGACTCCACAGCTTTCCTTGTGTTCCTCGAAGAGCTGCTCCAGAGCCTTCATGTAGAGCATGTGGTAGTGGTCAACCTCCTCCTTGGTGGGTTTGAACCGCTTGGGCACGGGGATGGGCCGGCCCACTGCAGGGAGAGGGGAGCCATGGGTGAGGTAGTGGCCTCTGCTGCCATTCTGGATGGCAGCTTCCTTCCCAGAGGTGCATACTCACCCACAGTGGTGATGGGGGCGGCAAAGGGCAGCAGGCCCCAGGAGTCAGCTGAGGAGAGGCTGCGACCCCAGAAGATACAGGGAGAAAAGCCAAAGAGCTTCTTGAAGGTGGTCTGACAGAGATGCTGCCAGGAGTCCGGGGCAAAAGTCTTGATTCTGAAGATCTCGTTCTCCCCAAAGGAGTACACAGGCACCAAGGAGGCCCTGGGGGGTGGGGGGGAGCGGTAGTCAGGCCAGCCTGGGAATGCTCCAAGATGGAGCCACAGAGGGCTACAAATCCCTCTCCACACCCCGTGGTTCCACTTCCCAAGGCCTTTTGAAGCAAATGACAGTGTCTACAAAGAACTCTCTGGAAGAAGGGACCCATCCTGTGCGAGGACTGCGCTGAGTCTCATCTAGCCTTGGCGCCCAGCGTTGTTGGGAGGCAGCTCTTTACCTGTCTCACAGGCAGAGAAGCATGTCCAAGGTGTGTCTTTGGGGTGGTGTCAGAAAAGGATTGGCACCCCAGGTTTCTGAGCCTAGGGTCCTGCTGTTCGCCCTATCATCTGCGTCTCTCTGGCTGTGGAAGCCACCAGGAGCGCTTGGAGGAGTTAGCACTCACACTGATGTGAGCCCCTCCTGCAGGCAACGCTCTGGGGTCCACGGTCCCACCTACAGGGGTCCCGCCTACAGGGGTCTGGGGGTCTAGGGATGGAGTGCACTGTGATGTCTGACTGTGGGCAGCAGCCCTGGCTCTTGGCGTCCATTCCCCACTCACCCGTGCGTCAGGGCCAGGCGCACGAAGCCTTTGCGCTTCCGCAGAGTGAGGCAGTGCTCCCCTGAGGCAGCATACAGAGACTCGTGGGCACCCCCGACCAGGATGACCACGGCCTGCCCACTCTGTGGTCGCGACAGAATGAAGTCCAGGCTCTGGCGGTTCACGGAACACAGTCCTGTGGGAACGAGGAAGTGGGGCACAGTCACCACCCTGGCACTCTAGCCCCTCACCCTGCTTCTCGTTCCTAACAGAACACCCCACCCTGCCCTGCAGTGTGCCCCCACCCCCAGGGCTCAGGCACCCGCTCCAAGCATTCTCCACTGGTACCCACAGCGAGCCTGGCCAACGGTCAGGCGGTTCCCAGGCTGCTGGCTGGTCCCTGGGTCAGGGATCACCCCCTCCACTCACCAAGGGACATGAGGTAGTCGCGGTAAACTGGCAGGTAGAAGAGACCGGCCAGGATGGCCACGGTGCACTGGAGCCCAGGAAACAGCTGAGAGAAGTTGTTGCTCTCGGTGGAGAAGTTAGAAGCAATTCCGGTGCTCATGATCCCATGTGGGTGAGCCCCCAGCACGTAGTTCTGGTCGGGGGGCAGTTCTGCTGTTTTCACCAGCTTTGGCATGTTGGGCATATTGAGAGGAAGGAGGCACATAAGGGAAGGCCACAGCTGAAGAGGTGCCTCCACCTTGACAGACTTCAGGGTCAAGGCTTTGGGGGGGGTCAAGGGCACAGGGGCCCCCTCTTGAACACCACTCCTTCCTTGCCGGTTGCCTGGGCTTAGACAGTTGGGGCTCAGGCTCCAGCATGGGGAGGGAAAGGAGGTGGCAGGGGTGGGGGAGAGGAAGGGGCAGAGTCTCTCTGGGGGGTAACTCGTCACCTTGATAGGATAGTAATCCCTCAGGTGTTTCCAAATGGTCCAGTTTTTCACCCACGCGGAGCGCCTTCCACCTACGAACGGAGACAAGGGAGAGGACTCTTTGGAGGTACCTAGCGCCATCTCCCCACCTGCTCCCTCGCCCGGAGCTCACCTTGGTTGGGTGTGTCCCAGTCCAGGAAGAGCCATGTCAAGTAGAGGACAGGAAGTGACCAGAGTGATGTGAAAAGGAGATAGAAGAGAAGAAGGGTGAAGAAAGGGCCTGGAAAAAACATGAGAAACAAAGTTAATTGGCTTCAGAAACGTCTACCTAGTGGCTCCTCCCACCCGACATGCAGCCATACACCACCACTGAACCCCCCTCGCCCCGCCTTCTGCCCCCCCACGCCCAAATCCAGGCAAGGGGAACCCTAACCTCTCTCCCTCCATTCCCTTCTCCCTTTGGAAAGCCGGGCACCCATGTCTCCCTGCCTCCTCTCACCCATGAAGAGGAACGTCAGCACATATTGGTAGGCGCCCAGCATTTCCAGCCACTGCTTCTGCGGGATCCTAGTGAAGGAGGGCAGCGGGGTCTCAGACACCCCCATCCCAGCAGCTCCTGAGCCCAGCGGGGTTCTGTGGGGCACACAGGAAGGTTTGGGCTCTGGTGCAATCCTTGGGGCCTCCCAGGACAGCAGGTGTGGGGTGTGGATGGGGAGAGTCTGGGAGCTGTGCCCCAGTATCTACAGGTTCTCAACATGATCTTTGCACTTTCTGTCTGTGGGTCTGGACTGGTCACTGGGTGTGAGGTTGGAAGGCGGGGCGCGGGTGATGAAGGAAGGGGAGGCGCCCAAGGAATTGATGTGGGCAGGGGACACAGAAAAAGCTGGAGAGCCCGCCCCTGAGTCCAGGCTGGTGGGGCCAGAAGCCCAACAGAGCACGGTCTCGAGTGCAGGCAGCAGGCCCTGGCACCCTGAGCTATTGGCTGGTCTCTGAGAACGTCCTACCACGGCAACTGCAGCCTTGGCCCTGCGGAGCTCGCACCCTACCCCCCACAGGTCTGTGGCCCCTTTAAGTTCACTCAAGGGGCCTGGGTGAAGGCCGGGGCTGGGCAGAGCTGAGGATGAGGCGTCATGGTTGGGAGGCTATAGCTGGCTTTGAACAACCAGACGAGTGTCCACCTGCACTCGGCTGTGCCGGTCCACTTTGCTGCACTGAATAGGGGTCCACCACTGTAAAGAGAAGAGGAGGGGGTGGGGGTCTGCTGGCTGCTGGTCTCACCGCCTATCCCCTGCTCTCCCATCCAGTGAAAACAGGACAGAGTTCAGGGCTGCCTTGCCAAAGGCTGAGCCTGGGGCGGGGCGGGTGTGGCCAGGAGCCCAGGAGCAGAGATTTCAGGCCCAGCCAGGGCCCTTCACCGCCGGTGTGGCAAGT
>PVHY01019359.1:0-27632 GCA_004024945.1 Uropsilus gracilis
GCTACCGCAGATGTTTTCAGTGCCCCATCCTGGCATCAAACTGAAATCTGCCAAGGTGCTTCCACAGGCGACTTTAGCACCCGTACAAAGGGCCTTTACTTGGGAACGGGCTATTCAGTACCCACTTCAAAGGGTAAATAGGAAGTGTGGAGCAGCAGAGACAACCAACAAGGGCCAATTCTTGTTACTAAGAGCTGCAGTGGGACGCCCCCTTGCCAGCCAGGTTGAATTGCTGGGTGCCCTCTGGCTCTCCTCTGCAGATGTACTTACTACAGGGACCCTGGAAAAGAGGTATTGCGACCTAATGACTAGTGAGTGACTGCCTGATTTAACTATTTCCCTCAGAGTTCTTTCCTTCTGTGACTCTTTTTAACTTTCTGAGGTGGTAGTAAAGAAACTTTAAATTTAGTTTTCCTCTCACGTTTGTGAGTTTAGACGCCTGGTGGTGTGGCTGTAGCTTCCCCGTTCTTCCCGAGGATGGGATGGATGATCAGTGGATAGCGGCAGTTAAGTGTTTCCTTTTAACGAAGCCTGAAACAGTTTTGAGAAGAAAATTGTTCTGGAACTCTGCCTGACTCAAAGACAGGTATGTTGGTGACCTGTACTTAGCTTTTCTGTACATGAGAGTCATTCTCGAGTGACCTGCCTCTACTTGTTATGGTGAAGGGACTACATAGGCTATTTTTGATTTGAGTTCTGAATTATTCCTTGTAATTTTAATTTGTGTATTTTTAAAAGGGTTTGAATTGAATCGTAGATATATTAATATAATATGAATATATTAACCACATCCTCTGTCACAGATCAAGGAGTAACTAATAGGGCTCTTTTGGCCTGAGTCTAAGACTAACGATGGGTTACTTTATTGTAGATTATATTTTATTGGCAGGTGCAAAACCTTTTCTACCATAGTTTGTGATTATACTCCTTTAATTCTAGGTTCTGCTGTCCTTCCCTCTTTTGACCTATGGGGGGAGAGTACTTACATAGAAACAGTGCTTTGGTTCAACTCTGTGAAATAGTTGAACAATAATTCATATTTCTGCCTGGGACTCTTTCCCTTAGGCTCACTTAAGGGAAGAAAATATGTGTAATGATTATGATGATGGTGTTAACACTGATGATTTGCCAGTTTTGAGTTTTAGAGTTGTCACACTGACAGTTTTTTCAGCTAGAGGGAAGTCAGTATTGACCTGTGGGACATTCTGTGTATGGTTTTTTCACATTCCTGTACTTCATGGATATGGTAATGTGGAAGGATACAACTAGAGATTTTATTTTTATTTTTCTTCTCTTTTTAAATTAAGGCATGTGGCCCACATGTGCAATCCTGGGTCTTAGAGAAGTAGTGATAGACAAATATTATGGTGCTATTTTCTCTTCTTCTAGGTCACTGATCAATGATCTATCTTGTTTCCTTCTGTCATCCTTACCTTTCTATATTCTCCATTGTATCTTGGGGTGCTGTTGCAGAAGGACCCACAGAGCTACTTTCTGTGGGTGTGCTTTCTTCTTAGCTATCCAAGATAAAAACTCTTCAAAAACCTAAGCCCTAATGGTTGTCATCAGAAACTAGTCCCTTCATATTACATTTAATTCTGGCTAGTTTACTTTGAGGAATATTGGCTAATTGCAATACAGCCTAAAAAGTAACTGACATTTATTGAGGACCTGGTATATGTTAGGCTTTGTGCTACACAGTGTTCCTACTTTATTTAATTTAAACCTCATGACTGCCCTGTGAGGTGAAAATAATTTCCCCTATTATACAGATGAAGAAATAGGTTCAGAGGGGTTATATAACTTGTTTAAAGTCACTCAGATAGTAAGGGAAAGGGTTGGAATTCAAATCCATTAGTTTGTTCTGAGAATGAATATTGAACTGCCTCTGGTACTGAGGCACATGAGGAAGAGCTGGAAGGATCAAAGCCAAAAGCCTGAGGAAACACAGTACCTGCCTTCAAATACTTGAAGAACTGTTCTGTGGAAAGGGAACTGTCTTTCTCCATATGGTTCTGGAAGACAGCATTAGGACAGAAATTCCAAGAGGGTGAACTTTGACTTGATAGAAGAGAATTTGATTTTCTGAAAACAAAGTAGTCTGCATTGTAAGGGAGTGAGTTACCCACCATCGGAGGTATTCAGTGACTCTCTAAGCAGAGACTTTGCTTTTTCTTAATGTAGGAGGATTTTATATTTTATATAGGTGATTGGACTAAGTGACCTTTTAGTATTTTAAACTCTTATTCTGTGGGAATGACTGTAAACACCTTACTTTGAACTATAAAGAGCTAGCATGTATTTGGTTTTTTTTGTACCAGGTGCTTGGTAGACACTTTTCCAATACTAAATCATTTAATCCTCAGATATCCCCATGAGGTAGGTGTTACCCCACTTTACACATGGGGAAATTGAGATTTTAGAGTTCCAAAATATGCTGGTGGTTTCATAGCTAGAATAACATGCCTGAAATTTGAACTGTTTTCCTGCCCCTTCTTAGCTGTGTGGCCTAGGTAAAAGCATGTGTCCTCTCTCAGCTAATGTCTTTGTCCGTGAAATGATCCTTATGTCAGTACCTATCTTACGGTGGGTTTATGATGACTAAGTGATGTAATACATGATTTTTGCTGGACCTCACTGATTACCTTTGAGAACCCATGTTTAGGGGTGAGAGGTACCACTTTGGCTTCTTGAAGGTAAATTCAGGCCTGGTTGAAACCCTGAGACTTCTAGGACTCATTCTTTGTACCATTAGTAATAGCTACTGACTCCTTAAAGGGCTTTATGCCATTAGTGACTAATACCTTAAGAGGAGAATTCAGCCAACAGGTTGGAGTACAGGAAGCAGTGTCAGAGGTCTCATGGAAAGAAAATTCTCACCTTGTGTAGAGTCAGTGCAAGGGTCACAGTTTGCATATTTATATTTAATGTCTTATTTTAGGATGAACAAGGTCACAACTCTTAGAGCTATGACATTTAGGTGCCAGGAATAATACTCTAATCCTCCTGTAGCCATATGGGGAGGTATTAACCCCACTTGCTTGGGGAACAGGGGCTGAGTAAGGTCAGGCCTTGTGCAGGTAGCTGTCCAAGGACTCTTTAGAGGCAGGGTTAGGATCAGGACCTTGGTAAAATATTTTCAGCCCTTCTCCCCTGCAATTCTGTTCTCAGGCAACACAACTGCCAACTGCTTACCCCTAAATCTTTTAGTGAGACTTTCTCATAATGGGAGTTGGGATTTCCTCAGTTGACAACTAAGTATTTGGATGCTCATGGCTTACCTGGCTCCCCTTGAGTCAGACATCAGGGTGCTGTAGAACAGGGTGCTATTGAATCAGAAAGAAAATGTGATTCCCAGTTGACTAGCTTAGTTCTACTGCCTTCTCTGCCAGGAGAGAAGTTGGAGGACGACACATCAGAGGCTTGCCTTTGCGTCATGACAGGATTTGGAAAGATGCAAGTTAAAGACAAAGCCCCAGGTGGTGGATTCGCTTACATACAGTGAATGAGGACAGCATTATCGAAATATGCTCCCTGTTTTTTTCTTTCTGTTCTCTTCCACTACCTTAAAGTGATTGTGGGCCTAGAATAATAGCAACAATATTTTTTTTCTCAAAACTGAGATGGCAATACACAACCTGTTTAAGTAGAGAAGATCAAGGTGAGTTTCCATCTAGAACTTCCCAGAAAGTGAAGTATTTCCACAGAGCAATCTTCATTCAGCCCCATACGATCTAACTTGAGCCAAGAGCCTCAACGATGGCAAAAGCGGCAAAGATGCTTTGCTGATTGACCTGTCCTTACAAGCCTCACCTTTCTCAGATGCTGTTCTTCTGTTGAATTAGTCCATGGTCCTGAAATGCATTCTTTAAAGTTGAGACTCCCAAAGTCAAGGTGATTTTGATTCCTTGACTTAAAACTATGGAAGGTAAGAGACAAAAATTGTTTTAGGTAAGTCTGCTAGACCATGATCTGATTAAAGATAGTAATTTTTTTAGTGACTAGCAGCCCGAATCCTAAATGACTATTTAGCAACTACAAATCTGAGCAAATTAACTTCCCCTTTGCCTCTCGAATCCTTCACCAGTAAAGTGAGCATAATAATACCTGTTTCAGAGAGTTATTATAAGTTGTCTGTCAGATAACATTTGGTAAATGCTTAAGGTGTTCCATAAATATGATTATTTACCAAACTCAGAGTTAAGCATTTGCTTTTCCATGTCTCGTTATTCTCTAATGATGAGACAAGCGCCAGCATCCCTGTTTTACAGAGCAGGAGACTCATGTTAGAAATACTCTCACACAGAAGGTAGATGGTAGGACTTTGAGTCTTAGGTCTCTCAGACTCCACAGCCCAACTCTTTTTGTTCTGTTGTGCTAATTTCAGTGCTTTTTCTGCTTTTTTTTGGGGGGGGGGGCTTTTGTTTTCTGTTCTATAGAATTACTCCAGTAGGAAAACTGCTGCAAACAGAGCAGAAGGAAACGTGCATACATCTTTTGCATAATTCAGTGTGTTGAAAGGTGGTCAGTTGACACCTGGACAGAGGGTAAGTCCCACAGTGTGAGGCTGCACATCCTGAGGAGAGAATACAGATAATTTGGGTTCCGTCTCCAATCTACCGCCCCCTAGGAATGTGTCCTTAGCATCCTCATGGGATAGTGCCATTGGAAGGGGTTTTGTGGCTCGTCTCATAGTGTATCTTTCATTTTACCGATGGAGAAATAGGCTGAAAGAGTGAAATGTCTCACTCAGGGCCATATAATCAGTAAGAGGCAGAGCCTGGCCTGGAGTATGAGACCCTACGTCCTAGCCCAGTGCTTCCTCCTCTGTACCATGTCTCACAATGCTTCTGTTCTCCCTTGTTAAATGGGGATAATAGCAGTTTTCTAGCTTCCTCAAGAGATCATTGTGAAATTCAAATTGAAAGCATGAACAGAAACACTTTGATAGTAATAAAACACTGTGTGTATGCAAGGTAGCCATGCTATTATTCATTCAGCAAGTATTTATTGGCACCTGCTATGCCTCCATCACTCCTTGGAGACCTAGGGGGTCAGTCCACAAATTAGATAAATAGACGGCCCTCAGGCTGTTTTCAGTCTCTTAAAGAGAAGCCTTGTAGGGAACTTCAGTTCAAGGTTAGAGAAAACAAAAGAAAGGGTAAGAACTAAATTTTCTTTTCTTAAGTTGTGATTTGGAAGTAGAGAAAAGGTGAAAGGGAGCTTTTCTTCTTTATAATTGAGATATACTTCACATACCATAAAACTTGCCCATTTAATGTCCACAGTTACTCAGTTTTTAATAGTCACAAAGTTGGACAGCCATCACCACTATCTCATTTCAGAACAATTTCATCTTGCAAAAGAAATCAGTACCCATTAGGCTGCCACCACTTACTCCCATATTCTCCTTTAACTAAAGCGATAACTAGTTTATTTTCTGTCCCTCTTTTTCCATTTTGGACATTTCATATAAATGGACTCATGCAATATGTGGCCTCTTGTGCCTGACTTTTTTTACATACCATGTTTTCAAGTTTCATCCATATTGTGGCATGGATCAGTACTTGATTGTTTTTTAGTTGCTGAATAGTATTTTGTTGTATGACTATAATCTATTGGTGGATATTTGAGTTGTTTCTACTTTTAGTTTGGTTTTGTTTTGGATTTTTTGAGACTAGGTCTCGCTATTTTTACCTGTGGAACCGCAGGCTCATGTTACCCAGGGCACCACAGACTCAAGCAATCCCCAACCTCAGCTTCCCAGATAGCTGGGATTACAGGCGCGCATTAGCACACCCAGTTATTTTTTTGGGACTAGGTCTCACTAGGTGCCCCCAGTAGGCCTCAGCCGAGGCTTCCTAGGCTGCCACCTACAGGCATGCGCATTGTTTCTACTTTTGGATTAGTTATAAGTAAAGCTGCTAAGAACGCTGAAGTAAGTTTTTACATGAACAAAGATTTTCATTTCTTTAGATTTTCATTTCTGTTTACACATGAGTAGAATTTCTGGGTCACATTGTAACTCTATGTTTAACTTTTTGAGGAGAGACTGTTCTTAAACAATTTTTTTCTTATTGCAAATAATTTCACTCAAATTTTGTATTTACATTATGCCAACTATCCTACCTAATCCTCACATGTTATATACTATTGTTACTACCATTTACACAATGAAAACAACTAATGTTTCTTAAGCTCTTATCACATGCCAGGTATTATACTGTTTTGCAATGCATTATCTCACTTAATGTTTTCATACAGTCCATGAGATAGATATTATTACAATGCAGTTAAAAAAATACAGGAGCTTAAGGAAGGCAAATAATTTTGCCTGAAAATGCACAACCTAGAGTCACATATGAACTCAGATTTATTTTGACTGGTTCCCAATGGTTATTTTCATGTTGCTATTAAAATATTAAATGTCGCTAGTAGAGTACTTAGAAAATAAAAAGGAACAGTAAGAAAAATATGTCAATTGTCCTACCAGAGAGATGATTCTGGTATACATCGTTATTACAGTATTACAAATATCTACACTTTTTGGTTTATCTCCCCCCCTTTCCAGGAACTTAAAGAAGGTAAGTAATGTTTAACCCATACTCCCATCAATGTATAGAACTTATCATTTTAGAAAGTGCTCAAGGATTTTTTGCCCATCTCCCCTCACCCCACAACACTTCTGGGGTTTGTTTTTAGCTATAGTTTTTCCTGTTCTAGAACTTCACATAAATGGACTCATGTGGCATGTAATTTTTTTCATTTTTGTAAGTTTTTTATTTTCAAACAAGATTGGTTGGTATAGTTATTGTTTCCTTCAGGTATGGCCCTCCCATCAGTAATGGGCCCCTATACCACTGTCCCACTCCCGCTTCCCCCTGGTATGTAATTTCTTATATCTGACTCTGTTACTCAGAATTTGTGAGAGTCAGCCATAATGGTGCCTGTATCCATAATTCCTCTGACTTTCTTTTTTTCATAAAGTAACTTTATTGGGATTTAATTCATATACCATACAATTCACCCAAATTGTACAATTTAGTGGTTTTCACTATATCCACAGATATGTAAACAGTCACCGCAGTCAATTTCAGAACATATTCATCACCTCAAAAAAGAAACCCTGAATCACAGTGAAATGCCACTTCATACCCTCTAGGATGGCTATAATTTATTATTTTAATTTTTTATAATTAAATGTATTTCCTTACATCATTGTTAAGTTTTAGACAGTCTTTCATGTCTCCCTTCGGGTGTAGTCCTGGTAGTTCTCCCACCACTACAGCACATCCATCACTCGTGCTCTCCCCTCCCATGTCTTAACCCTGTCCCCCATCCCCTCTCCTTCTATGCCTCAGCTCTTTGATCATCTTACAAGTTTCATCTTTTTTCTCATCCTTTGTTCAGGTTTTTTGTTTGTTTGTTTGTTTTTTGAGACTAGGTCTCACTATTTTTGCATGGGAAACTGCAGGCTCATGTTGCCCAGGGTACCACAGACTCAAGCAATCCCCAGCCTCAGCTTCCCAGATAGCTGGGATTATAGGCATGTGCCACCACGCCCAGCTATTTTTTTGGAACTAGGTCTCGCTATGTTGCCCTGGGCAGGACTCAAGCCACGATCCCTAGTCCCAGCTGTGCTCCATAGGCTGCCACTTACAGGTGCGTGCCACCATGCCTGACTCCTTTGTTCAGTTTCTCTGTAATTCTTCAGATACACATGAAGCCATCCAGTGTTTCTCTTTTTTCTTCTGATTTATTTTGTTTAACATTATCCCTTAGGATGGCTATAATTTTTTTTTAATTTTTATTTTTTATTTATTTGTCACAATTGTGCATTAATTGATCCCTCCTCCTCCCTCCATATCCCCCCTCTGTATCCCCCCTTCAGTCACTCCTCCCATTTTTCTGCAAATTGTTGGTTGGTTAAGTTGATGTTCAGTTGTTGGTTGTTTGGCCTGTTGTTTACCTCCCCCGCCATCTTCCCCCTCCTCCTCTCGCTCCATGGTTCAGTCCCATTGGTTGTTTTCATTTTTTCTTATTTGTTTGTTTGTTTGTTTTTCCCTATATCCATCATATAAGTGAGAAGGATGGCTATAATTTAAAGGAAAAAAAGCAGGTGTTGGTGATGATGTGGAAATACCGCAACCCTTGTACATGGCTGCTGAAATTGTAAAATGGTGCAGCTGCTGTGGAAAACAGTTTGATAGTTCTTTAAAAAGCTAAGGAGAATCAACATATGACCCAGCATTTTCACCCCTAGGAACATACCCAAAAGAGCTGAAAACAGGTACTCAGATCAATATTTGTGTCCAGGTTTATAGCAGCGCTGTTTTCAACAGCCAAGGAATGGCTGGATAGGCACATGGTGGCAATCAGAAATGAAATACAGTGTGTGTCACAACATGGATGAGCCTCAAAACATGCTCAGTGAATATGTAGGATTCTATTTATATGAAATATCTAGAATAAAGACAGACAGTTGGTGACTGCTGGGTGCTGGGTAAAAGAGAGACTAGAAACTGACTATTTAATAGGTATAAGATTTTCTTTTGGGGTGATAGAAGTATTTTAGAATTAACTAAAGGTAGTACTTGCACAATTTTGTAAATATACTAAGTACCACTTTAATTTTATTTAAATAGTTTTATGTAATGTGAATTTTACTTCCAAAGAAAAAAAAAACCCTTTAGGCCTACTCTGGACATTCCATATAAATGGAATTACGCAATACATTGGTGTCTTTTACCTAGCATAATGTTTTCAAAGTTCATTCATGTAGTAGCATTACTTTATTCCTTTTTGGAACCAAATAACATTCCATTGTATGAATATACCACATTTTGTTTATCCATTCACCAGCTGATAAATGTTTGGATTGTTTCAGCTCTTTATAGTCATGAATAATACTGCTATAAGCATTCTTGTACAGATTATTATATGGGGTACCTCTGTTTTTAACAAAATCATGTTTTTCCTCCCAATCTTGCACTTGGATGCTAGCAGAAGTGATAAAGACATCTATTCTCTGTGTCCCACCATCCTACAGTGGACATCAAC
This sequence comes from Uropsilus gracilis, assembly GCA_004024945.1. Classification (NCBI taxonomy): domain Eukaryota; kingdom Metazoa; phylum Chordata; class Mammalia; order Eulipotyphla; family Talpidae; genus Uropsilus; species Uropsilus gracilis. The sequence goes on from PVHY01019359.1 coordinate 9,061, forward strand.
TTTGTCTCTGGCCAGGAAGGAGGAAGAGAGAAATAATCATGCCACTGAGCATAGATAACAGGCGTTATCAAGACTTAGTAGAGTTCAGATTTGCCTACTATCTGTTGAGCACAACCCAGGTACTGCTGTGTTGACCTCACTGAAGACAGTCAACATCCCTACTTTCCAAATGAGGAAATTGAAATTCGGGAAATTGAAAGGCTGAGAAGGTATTAATCGCTGTAATAAAGTAGGTATTAATTGATGCAATACCTGGGCTAGAACTCAGGCCCAGGTACCTAAGTATTTTAATACTTCTTGTCTTTTTTTTTTTTTTTTTTGGAGACTAGGTCTCTCTATTTTTGCCCGTGGAACCGCAGGCTCTCATTGCCCGGGGTACCACAGACTCAAGCAATCCCCAGCCTCAGCTTCCCAGGTAGCTGGGATTACAGGCGTGCGCCACCACACCCAGCTATTTTTTTGGAACTAGGTCTCGCTATGGGCCCCAGTCGGGACTTGAACCGCAATCCCTAGCCCCAGCCGCTTCATAGGCTGAAGTTTACAGGTACGAGCCACCGTGCCCGGCCGACTTCTTGTCTTTATGATACATTGTCCAGAACCCAAACGGGAACTAAGGCACACCTGAAATGGGTGGCTCTTCATATTTGTTTGGATATTGCCATTCAATCCTTGGCTCCATATGAGTAATCTTGGCCAGGTGTACTTTCTTCTAGTTAACCTCAGGCTATTATATTACTGGTACTATTTGCATTATGAAGTAGATTAAGTCCCCCAAATTGAGCTGTTAATTGAATTTTATTGTCTTATTAGCTTCCTTTATAAATAGTAGAGATATGCTGTGGAAGAAAGTTCCCTGGTGGCCTGAGTTTGTGGAAGAGATGGGGATGAATGGTGACAAACTAGACATTTTAGAGCTCCAGGAATAGATTACCTTTTGGGAAGTGTAACATCTGCCTAGCTGCTCATGTTTTCTTTATTGAATTATGTCATGTTTTCTTCTGTGCTTTAAGTATTTTTATATTTTTTATATTCCCAGCTCCTAGAAACTGACTTCCTTCTTCCTCCTTCTCATTGAATGTGAGCTAGAACTGGCCTGCCATATCCTAAATTGTAATAGATGCCATTCTAAAACCTTTGTACTCTAGCTCCAGAAAGTTTTATTATATTTTCATGTTCTGCAAACAAATTAGCTCTCTGTGTTATTAGAGCGTTAAGTGTGAAAATAAGGGTGTATTCAGTTAACTGTGCTATCCTTAGAATGAAGAATATACATTAAAAAGTAACTTTTGGGTCTCACTTATATGAGGGCTACAGAGAAGACAAACAAACGAACAAGAAAAATATAAAATTGCCAACAGAATTGAGGCATAGAGCAGGAGAGGGGGAATGGCGTAGGGGTGGGGGAGGAAACAAGAGATAAAGATGAGTTGGTGGAAGAGCCTCGGGTTGGACAATGATGATATATATACATATAGGGGTGTGTGTACATATATGTGTGTGTGTGCATGTGTGTGCAATCCAGAAAAAATAATTAAAAGCAAAGAAATACTAACTTATTTTAAAAATTCTTACAGGTATCTGTCCATGTACCACTGACCTACCATGGGGTCATGTGCAGATAGTTCTTGTATTCTCTGAGAGTTTTCTTTTTTTTTGAGACTAGGTCTCCCTGTGTTGCCCAGGGTAGTCCCATTTCCACCGACTTGGGTGATCCCCAGCCTCAGCCTCCCAAGAAGTGGGGATTACAGTCACCTGCCACCATGCCTGGCTGCTTTTTCGAGACCAGGTCTTGCTATGTTGCCTGGGGTAGTCGAACCCGAGAACTAAAGTGATCCCTGGCCTCTGCCTCTCAGAGCTTGAATTTCAGGCATGCGCCACCAGGCCGGGCCCTCTGAGAGTTTTCTTTGTCTCCAGGTATGAACTTAGTCTAATCATAGCAGGTCAGAAGTGCTCCAGAGTTAATGTCCACAGGAGCAGCCAGGAAGGAACAGCATTTGGTACATAAATACTCCAGGTTCCTTGTCATGAAGGAATAGTTCTGATTCTTGAGTCTGTGACTCTCCGGGGGGCATGAGCACATTTACCTCAACAGCAACTTGCTTAGTTACTTTTCCATATTACATTTCTCATCCTCCTCTTTGTGTTTCTTAGTGTCACCTCCTGAATAAATTGCTTGTATTCAAAACAAAAAGAAAAGTTACTTTTGATCTATTCTTTGTTTTTCATTAGTGATTTCCAAGTTCTTTTTTTATGCTGTCATGTTTGTTCCCCCCCCACTGTCATTTTTGTACTTTCTGCTAAATATAAGTCATACCTTCTGTATTTACATCCTAGCTATTAACCTCAGTCATTGGATTAAATTACCCCTCTCCAGTCCCTCTGTAGAACTGGCTTTGATAGCCAGTTGACAATAATGATATTGTGTGATCATGAAAAAACTGCATGTAGCTTAGTCTTTGCTATGTTTTAGTCTAGATCAGTGCCTGGCATAATAGGCATTGAAAGTTTTGTCTTATGAATCCTTCTTTTTTTTTGAGACTAGGTTTTGCTATGTTGCCTGGGGCAGTCCCAATCCCACAGACTCAGAAACGATCCCCAGCCTCAGCCTCCCAGGTCTCTGGGATTACAGGTACCTGCCACCACACACCCAGCTACCTTTTTGAGATCAGGTCTCACTCTGTTGCCCAGGATAGTCTCAAACCCATGAACTCAAGCAATCCCTGACTTCTTGTTTCCCAGTGTTTGGATCACAGGTGCATGCCACCACACCTGGCTTGCCTTATGAATTCTGAAGTCACTTTTTCAAGTCTTGTGACCTCTTAGTAGAACCGAGTATTATGTAATTTGCATACTGCACCAGAGATAGAAATCCCCTCCATATAGTCCTTACTAGTGGTCTTATACATACACAAGTATTTTTTATATATTAAATGTGTAAATAACCTGTGTCAATTCCAGATCTCATCGAATCTTTCCTATCTGCAAGCTCTTTATACTGTAGTGTGGATTTTCAGGGCCCTTGAAATAATGCTTTTAAAATTTGACACATTAATTAAATCTCATCATCAAATAGCCACCCATGTATTGATCTGATTATTTATACATGGGAGACTTTGGGAGTAAAGTATGAAACTAGTTATGCTCTTTGGTGGATTTGAGGGTGTTTTCCTTTTGATATGAACCTTTTAAATAATCACTGTTTAGAAGTGTTTCCAGTTAGGCTTATCTCCCTACAAGTTTGTAAAAGAGGTAGTGAATGCATTTCCTTGGGGAGAGGAGGTGGGCATGCTCGAGTGAGCTCTCTGCCAGTGTGCTATTATTTTTCCTCAGGATGGGGACAGAAATGTTCACCAGATGGCCAGGTGTGGTAGTGTGCACCTGTAATCCCAGCTACCTGGGAGGCTGAGGCTAGGGATTACTTGATCCATGGGTTCAAGACAACCCTGAACAACATAGCAAAACCTAGTCTCTAAAAATAAATAAATAAATGGATGAATGAATGAATAAATAAATAAATAAATGTAAATATTTTTTTTAAAAATGTTCACTATAATACTGACTGAACAGGAGTTGTATTAAATTAGACATTTAATTTTTTTAACCCTCTACTTACTCAGTCTGATATTGCTTTAAATCCCAGTTTCCATTTAACTGAATTGTGATTATATTTTATTTTTCTGCTTGTCTGGTTTCTCTGTTTTTTGACCCTCATGTACCTTTTAGTATCTCCATGTCACACATCAATCTTAGCTAAAGCCACCTTGCCTTTGGTTCTGTGTTCTCTTAGTATGGGTGCTATGTCTTTCATATTGGCTTTCCCCCAGGTCTAGCACAATGCTTTGGTGCTTGGTAAATATTCAATTATAGTTTTAAGATTATTAATAAATGAGTAGCAGCAATATAATTGACTCTTTTAACAGGTTCTCAATTTGACCATTTTGCTATGAATTATTTGCCAGAGGTTAAGAATGTACACACAACTCTGGGTTTGAGTCCCTGCTCTATGTCCAGCCTACTAGCTGCGTGACATTGTGAAAACAAATGTCTCCTCATCTGTAAAACGGTGGTAGTAGCATGCCAGGGTTTTAAACCAGCCTTTTCCAACTTGGTTTTAGTTGTTCTCTCACCTCAGAAGGATCTTTCCCTAATTCTTTGTAACTCCTTATCCTTAGTGGTTTAGATTAAATATCATAGTTTCAGCCCTGCATCAGACAAGACTTATAAACAACAGAAGTCAACTTTGGCTAGTTATTGAAGGGAAACTCACAAAGTAGCAGGGAAGGCCACAAAGCCAAAGTTAAAGAATGGGCTGGGACAAGGGACTCTGGGGAGCAACCAGAACCTATAGTTGTTCATAGAGTAAGCCCATGAGGACACTGCTGCTACCTTTCCAGCGCCCTCAGCCAGCACCTGCTGTTCTGGACCTCAAGGACCATGGTAGCCCCCCCTGACGGCCAGCACAGATGCTCTGATTCTTTGGCACCAGATCACTGTTAAGATCTGGGTCTTTTGGCCGGGCACGATGGCACATGCCTTAAATCCCAGCCTAGAAAGAGAGGCCAAAACGGAATTGCTTGAGTCTGCATGGTACCCTGGGTAACACGAGTCTGCAGTTCCCTGGGCAGCATAGCGATTCCTAGTCTCAAAAACAAGCAAACAACAACAAAAAAAAAACTGGGTCTTTTTTATCTGGTTTGCATAGCCTGAACCATGTGCACATATAGCTGCAAGGGAGCCACAGATAAAGAATCTCAGTCTCCACCTCTCTCACTTCATAGTGGGAAGGCACACTGCTTTCTGCCAACCCAGCAGATGAGGAATTCCCAAAACAAAGGAGTACCAGAGAACTATAACTGTCCACTATATCGTAAACTTCAAGTCTAAAATTGGCCATCTGGCTGGGCACGGTGGCTCGTGCCTGTAAGCTTCAGCCTATGAAGCCGCCAAGGCTAGGGATCGCGGTTTGGGCCCCCCCCTGGGGCCCATAGCGAGACCTAGTTACAAAAAAAATAGCTGGGCATGGTGGCGCGTGCCTGTAATCCCAGCTACCTGGGAAGCTGAGGCTGGGGATTGCTTGAGTCTGTGATACCCCAGGCAACGAGAGCCTGCGGTTCCACGGGCAAAAAATAGCGAGACCTAGTCTCAAATAAATAAATAAAATTGGCCATCAGTCACTTTCATAACAACTTATTTTATTTTTTCAGTATTTTTAACTACCATGGATATATTCCTATTTGGTTTTTTTTTTGGTTTTTTTTTTTAGACTAGATCTTACAGGCGCGCGCCACCACGCCCAGCTATTTTTTTGGAACTAGGTCTCGCTACGGGCCCCAAGTGGGACTTGAACCGCGATCCCTAGCCCCGGCCGCTTCATAGGCTGAAGCTTACAGGCACGAGCCACCATGCCCGGCCTCTATTTGTATTATTGTTTATTATCTGTCTCCTCCTAGAATATAAGTACCATGAGAGTGGATAACTTTTCTGTTTTGTATACTACTATACCCAGGACCTGGAATAGGACCTGGCATATAGTAAAAACTTCTTGTATTCCTTGGTTGAGTGAATAAATACAAAGCACCTAGGACAGTGCCTAGCATATATTAAATGTGTAGTACTTGTAAACATGCTACTTCTTTACTTCTTTATTTATTTTTATCTTTTTATTTTTTTTTTTACAAGTTTTAAAACTTTAAGACAACATGAAATTTGGATACAATTATAGAAGTAACAAATGGGGATGATGTTCTCCAATATCCTAGTTAGGAGATTTTTTTAAAATAATTTTTGGAATTTTTTTTGCCGGGCATGGTGGCTCAGGCCTGTAAGCTTCAGCCTATGAAGCGACCAGGGCTAGGGATTGCGGTTCGAGTCCCGCCTGGGGCCCGTAGCGAGACCTAGTTCCAAAAAAATACCTGGGCGTGGTGTTGCGCACCTGTAATCCCAGCTACCTGGGAAGCTGAGGCTGGGGATTGCTTGAGTCCGTGGTACCCCGGGCAATGAGAGCCTGCGGTTCCACGGCTAAAAATAGCGAGACCTAGTCTCAAAAAAAAAAATAATAATAATAATAATAATAATTTTTGGGATTTTTTTATGGGAAGAAAGCAATTTACATAGGTTGGTATACATATTACAACACCATAATTACAAAATTATAACCATGCAAAATAATATATTATTTATTGATGTATGATTGAAGAGTTTCAAATACCCCTGGAATGGCAAACATCAAATCCAGTGTACTAATTATTATTTCTGGGAATGTATGATGGGGAATAGAAGAGAAGAGATAGCCACAGAGAATGTTAACTATCTGTGGTGGTTGTTCTTTTTTTTTTTTTAATTTAATTAAAATTTTTTAAAATTTGCGTATATATGTGTATTTATATTTATATTATTGCATTAGCATGCTACTTCTTATTAGATTAAAAAGTTGATATTGCCAAGCACGGTGGCTTGTGCCTATAAGCTTTAGCCTATGAAGTGGCTGGGGCTAGGGATCACGGTTCGAGTCCCGCTCGGGGCAACACAGTGAGACCTAATCCCAAAAAATAGCTGGGCGTGGTGGTGCCCGCCTGTAATCCCAGCTACCTGGAAAGTTGAGACTGGGGATTGCTTGAGTCCATGTTACCCCTGGCAACGTGAGCCTGCAATTCCATGGGCAAATAGCAAGATCTAGTCTCAAAAAAAAAAATAGTTCATCTTTTTTTCAAAATATATTAAAGAAAACTCTTTTTACTTAGATTATTTCATATGACCCTCCCAGCAGTCCTCCAGGGAAAAGGTTACTAGTAAAGAATGAGCCTTTTTCTTTTTTAAAAATTTTTATATATATTTCACGTCTTTGTATTCCCCGGGGTTCATCCACCACCTCCCCTCCCTGACCACTCTCACCCATCCTCCACCCCCAGTTGTGTACTTTAGTTTGATTGTTAGCTTGTTTTGACTTTTCCTCCTGGCCTTTTGTTTGGTTTTCCTATATCCCATATATTATCTATTATATTATTTCCTATATCCCATTTGGTTTCTGTCTTTTTCTTTCTGACTTGTTTCTGCTAATATGATTTTTTTCTAGGTCTATCCATGTTATCTCAAATTCATCAAATTTTTCATTTTAATTGATGAGTAATATTCCATTGTGTATATATATATATATATATCTCACATCTTTTTCATCCATTCATCTGTTTTGGGACATTTGTGTTATTTTCATGTCCTTGCGATTATAAATAGTGCTGCAGTAAATATCCGAATGCAGGTGTTCCTTTGTATAAGTATTGAGGTCTCCCTTGGGTAGATTCCCAGAAGAGCAATTGCTGGGTCAGATGGCAGTTCCATTTTCATTAGTTTGAGGGTCCTCCACACAGCTTTCCATAGTGGCTGGACCAGTTTACATTCCCACCAGTAAATGAGCCTTTTTCTGGTGACACATATGTAACCCTTTTTGTGTTTGCTACAGTACTTCCCAGGAACCCCAGGAATGGGTGCCTGAAATGAATATATTCCATGCCAGGCACAGTGGCTCGTGTCTGTAAACTTCAGTCTATGAAGCGGCAGGGACCAGGGTCCTGCCTAGGGCCTGCAAGGACCTAGTTCCAAAAAAATAGCTGGGTGTGGTGGCATGCACCTGTAATCCCAGCTACCTGGGAAGCTGAGGCTGGGGATTGCCTGAGTCTGTGGTACCCCGGGCAATGTGAGCCTGTGGTCCACAGGCAAAAAAAAAAGCAAGACCTAGTCTCAAAAAAAAAAAAAAAAAAGAATACCTTCCAAGTGTGTGAATCCCAGGAATGAGTATGTACTTGGAGAGACTGAGACTTGAATGAAGTCCTGTAACTTGTGTTAGTTAAGGCAAGACATACTCATTGGCTTTGGTATTCTTTCCATTATAGTGAGCTTCACCCCACATTGTGATTGTGGGAAAAAAAAATTTTAATATTAGAATACAGTCATTTCCCCCAAGTTTTATTTGTCACGAGTTTATACAACTGTGATTTGGGGAATACAACCTCACACCTTCATATGTACATTGCCTTGCTCACCCTCCACCATCTATCTGTCCATGTGGTCCCCTCCCCACTCCTTCTTCCCCTCAGTGGGAGAAGTTAGTGTTGTTTTAGCTTTGACCATTATATCATAAGTCAGAATTAGGGACACAATTTCAAACCAGTGGCTAGCTTATGTCCATTTTTTCAGTTTCACATTTTTACCTTAATGGTGAAAGGCCCCTGGACAAGCCACCATAAAACTAGTTTTCTTAACTGGCATTTGTGGATGTTCTTGGTGCTCACAGGTTTTGTGCTCACTCATATGTAATGCTAGCTTGCTTCTATAGTGTAAGAGTAGCTTCTTTCCCTTTTAAGATATTGGGATCCCCAAATAGATGGAGGCATAAGCCCCAGGCATAAGTTCCCATTCAAACTGAATGGGAAGGTGTAATCTCAGGAGGGTGTGCTAGGAATCTACAGGAGACCAGCTGGTGGAAAGCCAAGGCCAGGAGATCCAGATATGGCTTTGGAGGGTTGGCAGGGAGGTCTTTGTGGGTCCTAAAAGTCCCATCACATCACAGAGGGCCATCATGGGGAAGGGAGTTAGACCTCCTGTGTGTCCCAGAGGTGGAACCAGCACCAACCAAGAGGAGGCAGAACTTTCTTTTAAAGCCAACTGGTTGATTTTCTTTTCCTCTAGTGATTTTTTCCTGGTTGCAAATTTAATGTGCTTTTATTGAAAACATCACAATGTAGAAAAAAATGAAGCTATTCTCCAAGGGAAACATTACTAGTTTTTTGTATTTCCTTTTTTAAATATAGCCATGATAGCAGTGTTTACTGAAAAAGCAACACATTATAAACATTTGATATTTAAGTATTTTTCCTATGTAAATAGCATTACTAATGTCTGTATTGTATCATATGGTTATCCATTATTTTAGTTATTCCTTTAGTTTAGTCATTGGAAGCTTGGGTGGTTTTAATTTTTTTGCTTTTGCAAAATTTGTAATAAATATGTTTGGATATGGAGCTCTTATTTCCTCTGTTTTATGTTTTGGTTAATTATCAGATATAAGATTACTAGCTTTATCTAACCATCAGGTTAAATAGCCAAGGAATGGGTTTCAAGAGGTTGTAAGACTCAAAGCCTGCCTCTTAGGCTATTGAAGAGGGATTCCTTTTTCCAACTGAACCATGGACATCATCCCCATTGCTTTTCCTTTCTCCTCTTTGATTCTGTCACTCTGTTGGTATGATTGTTCTGCCTGTGATCACTGATTGAGTTTTGAGGAAAGCAAAGCTGAGGGTCAGGGATTTGAAGAACAAGCAAAAATTTCAGATTGTCACAGGTGCATACTGAACAAGTGAAATGACCTCTCTTGTCTTTTGCTCTGTTCTTAACTTTCAGGATATGCTTCCATCTTCCTTCATAATCATTCAACTCCCCATTTTCTGATGAACTATACACAACTCCTTCAGTGTTTGCTCCAATACCTGTCACTATGAGTCCCTGTCTCCCTCACCCTTCACTTTACCCATTTCAGAGGTTTTCAGCACTACCCATTTTCAGCAGTATCAAGTGTGTCACGAATTGTAGGCAGTAGCCAATTCACTGGGTCCACTGGTGGGCTGTGTCAGAAGTGGACGCAGACCGCTGAAGTCTTACCCCACCCTCCAAGGTTGCATGGTTTTTGGTTTTTTTTTTTTCCAGGTAATTAAATGTGTGTCTTGTGGATCTGGACTTGGCTGGAATGCTCAAGGGTCCTGAAGATCCTTCTATAGTGTCCTTCTGTTGAACTCATTAAGAGAAGATGGCAAAAGTCAACATAACCAGAGACCTCATCTGTAGACAGATCAAGGTAAGTGGCCCAGACCTCTGAACCAGAGCTTGAAGTCCTTTCTTTTCCACAGATTGATTTTACAACCAACAGAGCTGAGCTCTAGAGTCAGTGACTTGCCTAAGACCACATAGCTAGCGGTCGGCAGAACTAGTGACAAAATCAAGGTCTCTTGGCCCCCGTCTACTTTTACATAAGAACATGGGATTCATCAAGATCCCTCTGGCCAGGGCCTTGGACCTGGGCTGCTGAAATACGGGAGGCTGTGAGGGAGGGGATTCACCAGTGTGTTGTGCATGTGTGGCCCATCTGTGAGCGTCGGATGTGACTCTGTTATGGGAGTGAGCTTCAGCAAGAGAAAATACAGCTTCTTCATGTTGCTCCAGCTGCCAAGTTGTACTTATAGCAGAAACTGGGGAAGTCTTTGTTCTAACTCAGCTGATGCTCTTTTTCTGTCTTCTTTAAGGGTCTCTGTTATCAAAGCCTGCACTTGTCCTCTGCAGTTTGTACACAGAAAACCTGCCAGTGTTGTGCAATAGATGGTTCACTGGGCATTCAAGTTTATCTAGTGGAGTAGCCCAGGCTTCAGCAGGGGAACCCTTAGTAAAGGAGCATGGGGGTTTAATGCGAGATATGATTTACCAAGATATGATGTGGCTCTACAGTAAGAACCCCAAACTGGGGTAAGGAGCTTAATCTCACCACTGCCCTAATTACCTACCTAACTATAAAACTTCACTTTCCCTCCTTGTATCTTGATTTCTGTCACTAAATGATAGTGTCTGTCTGCACACACGCTGATAGTGAGAGGAAAATCTGAGAGAACTTAAGAAAATCCTTAGAAAAGATTAAGTGCTACACATTTTTTTTAATGAACAGTGTGGCATGCTGCGAACGTTGTGCCCCCACTCCCAGAGCACTGAGGTCATTCTTAGATTGTGTTTGTCTGTACATTTCATGTCTTTTCCTTGCGTCCTTGAGCCATTATGAAGCTTTGTCTATGTGTGGGTTTTATGATTTCACTAAACTGATGGCTCCTGAAACAAGAATCATTTGTTAGAGGCACAAAATGGAGTTGGAGGGCCATGCAGGTTATTTTTTCCTTTGTATATGAGTATGATGCCCACCCGCTTCTGCCTAAATATAGAAGCATTCCCTAATGTTATTCCCCCCTACCTTTTTTTGTGGTTAACAAGCACAACCTAGTGTTTAATGATATACTCTTTATTGTTGTTAACTCCTGTCAAGTATAGTGTGAGCTCCTGCAGGACAATTTTGATCTTTTCTGACTCTGGTGGTGCCTAGCACAGTGCTGGGTATATAGTAGGCACATAATAAGTCATGTTAAATTGTATCAATGAAACTGTGAGTTTGTGTCTGTCCTCCAGGAGCGGGGTGCCTTGAGCTTTGAGCGGCGATACCATGTCACGGACCCCTTTATCCGGCGACTGGGCCTCGAAGCAGAGCTACAGGTAAGAAGTGCAGTGTGTTCTCCATGCAGGTGTCCAGCGCTCCATTCTCTGGTTTTCTCTGTCAGTCATACCTGAAGGCTACTCTTCTCTCCAGAAGCTTTATTAGGCTGATATTCTGAATCACAATTTGTGATTAAAGTGGTCACACAGAGATTTATTTTTGCTCATATTATTTGCTTTGTGCTTGGGAAAGCTTGTTGAGTGGCACAGCACTGACTTTAATATTGATGTGGACTGTGTGATTATTTTGTACAGGAACTGAGTTTACAAAGTGTTTTCATAAACACATTTTGTGCTTTCTCATTCTAGCTTCAAAGAAATGTTGCGGGGAATAGGTAGAGTATAGGTACTTTTTCCAAAAATGTGTAGAAAAGTCTAGTGCTTTATCCAGTGTTATCCAGTCCTTGGAGAGGAAGAAGTTTTATCTTTTTCATGTGCCTAACAAAGACATTCCATAAGATTAGTACCATTCCCTTTCCTTCCTCATGATCAGGTCTAGATCCATCCGACTTTCAACTTTCCTAGCCTACTTAATGTTATCTGGAGGTTAAATAAGGATTCTTTTTAGTTTATTCAGGTTAGTGTTTTTAAGTGGACATGTTGATCAAAGAGAAAGACTAGAAAGAAATTTATTGAATATTTACAGTGTTATCCAAAGTAGCAAAATTACAGCTGATTGTTTCTGCTTTCTTCTGTCAACCTTGATTCATTATAGAATATAAGTATAGTAGTAGTAATAGGGAAAAGATAGAGAAAAAGATCACTCCTTGTCCCTCCTACCTATTGGCATTTGTATATTTTACATACTTATAATCATATTTTATATTGAATTTTGCAAGTTACCATGTAGTAATCCTTTTTTTCCATATCACCAAGTAGTCTTCACAACTCTTGCTTAAAATGTTTGTCTTGGAGGTGTGGAGGTTTGTCTTTTTATAAGACAAAAAAAAGTTTGTCTTATAAAAGTAGTAAATGACACCCTGCATTGGAGCTGGATAAATTTAGTTTCAAGATCTGTCTTCTCCATAGTTGTTTATCCTATGCAAGTTACCCCTTGTTTCTTGATCTGTAAAATTTAACATTGATGTGATAATTAAATGAAAAGCTTTGTGGGCTGGGCACAGTGGCTCGTGCCTGTAAGCTTCAGCCTATGAAATGGCTGGGGCTAGGGACCGCGGTTCGAGTCCCGCCTGGGGCCCGTAGTGAGACCTAGTTCCAAAAAAATAGCTGGGCGTGGTGGTGTGCGCCTGTAATCCCAGCTACCTGGGAAGCTGAGGCTGGGGATTGCTTGAGTCCATGGTACCCCAGGCAATGAGAACCTGCAAAAATAGTGAGACCTAGTCTCCAAAAAAAAAAACCAAAAAACAGAAAAGCTTTGTGTATCTGAAGCACCTAATTCAGTCCCAGGCTCATGCTAAACTAGTTTGATAAATAGCAATTATGATTCCCAAGTTTTCCAGGTTTGTGTGTGTGTGTGTATGTGTTTTACTCTTTTTTTAAAAAATTTTCCTACGTGGGCTAGGTCATTATTTCCCGAAATATCACTGATATATCCTATCAGTGCAGTTGGAAGGAAGGACATGGCGATTTAATCCCCAAGGGGAGATTTGGTGCTATCTAAAGACAGTTTTAGGTGTCAAAATTAGAAAGATACTACAGGCATACAGTGGGCAGAGAGAGCAGGCATGTTATGCAATGCACAGAACAACAGAGAATGTGCAACAAAAAATTATACAACCCCACATACCATAATGCTAATGCTGAGAAAAACCCTACTCTGGTTAAGGTAGTTAACAGTGACCCTTAACCATCTCGGCTTGTTTCAGCTGTGCCTCCACCTAACTTATCTCATCTTGGTTTGATGACTTTGACCAGATAGACTTGGAAACTTCTGTGAATGTAAAACATGATCCCATACTTTAGTTTTCCAAGGTCTGGAAACTAACTACCAAATGATGTTAAGGTGAAGTGCTCCAGTTTGCCCTTCCTATCAGGCAAAATGAGAGAACCAGGTTGGACATAGTAAGCTTGTAAGCCTGTTGGATAGCTTTGTGGAAATGTCATGTAGGAGTTAATAGTACTAATCAGGAGAAAGTTCTGGACTGTGGAGAGAAATCTGGAGTCTTCAAATGCCTATGGAGCCTTAAAAGATAGCAACAGTGACCTAGCTCTGAGACACTCCAGCTTACCAAAGCTGAGTACAAGCTGAAGAGATTAAAAAAAAAGTTAACCAAGAAAGAATACTCAGTAAAATATAAAGGAAAAGAAAGCCAGGAGTGTGTAAAGGTCAAGCCATACAGTATTTCGATAAAAATCAGGTATATTCAGCACTTCTGAGAGGTAGAGTAAGATGACAGGTAATAAATGCAGTCTTGACAGACCCATGAAATGTTAGGAATAAGACACTGGATGGGAAGGGGTTGCAGAGTGGATGGGGTGTGAGGAACCAGTGGCTGCAAGGGAAGATGACTTTTCTTTTTAAAAAGTGATGGAAATTCTCCCAGCTACCTGGGAAGCTGAGGCTGGGAATTGCTTGAGTCTGTGGTACCCCGGGTAACGTGAGTCTGCGGTTCCATGGGCAAAAATAGCGAGACCTAGTCTCAAAAAAAAAAAAAAAAAGTGATGGAAATTCATGTCTGTATATATTCCAAAGGTGATATAAAGTAATTAATTTCAGCCCCCCCCCACCAGATGACAGGAAAGATATGACATTAAACAGAAAAAAAGGGTTAACTATTAAAAATATTTCCTCTTTTCCTTGAGATCCACTCCTCTTCTTTCTTCAGCTGACTTGCATGAATAAACCAGTGGTCTCTTGTCTTCTGTCTTCTGGGTGCCTTTAACCATAGGGGGTCATTTCAGGAGATTGGAGGAAAGAAGAAAGACATCTTTTTTAGGCCTCTCACTATTTCCCTTCAAAGTCTTTTTGGTTTTTTGTAGCTTTATTGGTGAAGGTAAACTACTCTTGAAAAACTTTGTTTATAAAAGGAAACAGAGAAACGGGGCAATAACTAGAGAGGTCTGTAGGAACAGAGAGGAATTTGTCTGAATAGAAAGAAATACTAGAGCTTGTTTGTATATTGAGGAAAGAGGAAGAGACTGTTGAAAGAAGAAAAAGAATAGCTGAAAGAGCTAAGTTCTAGGGAAGGTAGGAGGGGATGGGATTCAGAGTACAGGTGGAGGGGTTGGCCTTTGATAAGATCAAAGACAGCTTCTATCATTGTTACAGGGGCCAGTGGATCTGGGATCAGAAGAGATACAGACTGGGATAAAAACTGGAGAGTCATTGACTTAGATATAGTTCATAGGAGCAGCTCTTTTAAACAGAAATAGTGTCTGTATATGTGTGTGCATATATAAGTATATAAACTTCTAGTTGCCACGTAAGCTTTATAACTTCCCCATACTTTAAAGATGTTTTAAAAAATCTGTAGTGATATTAACAAATATCAACAATATTATATAATGCATATTAACTTTGAAAATCATGAAATTCAGTAAGTCACTATTTTTTAAAATGACACAGGTATAATGTAACAAAATCATAGTCATGCATAGTGCAAAATAGACCAATGCATTTTAGCATAACAGGGTACCAGTAGTTTGTTTATATGGTTTTTCAGATTGTTCAGTTTGTTCAGACTGTAACTTTAAGAACTCATTACTTGTAAAGTTTTAATGTAGTATAGAAGAATATCCACAATTACTTGATAAGGCTATTAAAACACTTCTTGTTCCAACTACTTGCCTTTCTGAAACTGAATTTAAAAAAAAAAAATTATCATTACATATATGTGCATTTTAACATTGTTTATACCCTGAGGTTCTCCTACCACCATGTCACCTATGAACTGTCATCCTGATCCCTTGTGCTTATCCTTCCCCTGATAGCCCCCTCCCTCTCTACCCCTCTCTCCTCCTTTCTGTATGTCTTACTTCTGGTGTCAGTTTGTTAGTTTTCACTTTTTCATGTCCTTTTGTTCGTTTTCCCTGCATCCTACATATAGATGAGACCATCCAGTATTTATCTTTTTCTTTCTGACTTATTTCCACTAGCATGATTTCTTCTAGCTCCATCTATGTTGCCACAAATGACATTTGTCTCGATTGCTGAGTAATATACATTGTGTAAATAGACCACAACTTTTTGATGTATTTGTCTGTTTTGGGGCATTTGGGTTGTTTCCATATCCTGGCTATTGTAAATAATGCTGCAATAAATATAGGAGTACAGGTTTCCTTTTGAATTAATTTTTTGTATCCTTTGGGTAGATTCCCCAAAATGGAATTGGTAGATCAAATGATAGTTCCATTTTTAGTCATTTGAGGATTCTCCACACAGATTTCCATAGTGGTAGACCAGTTTGTCCTTCATCAATGTAAAGTGTTCCTTTTTCTCCACATCCTTGTCAGCACTTGTTGCCCATTTTTTTGATATGGGCTATTCTTAATGTGTAAGGTGGTATCTCGTTGTGGTTTTGATTTATATTTCCCTGATTATAAGTGATGTTGAATTTTTTTTCATATGCCTGTTGGCCATTTGTATTTCCTTTTGGAAAGTGTCTTTTAAGCTCTTATGCACATTTTTAGACTGAACTTTTTTGCTTTGCTTTTGTTGAGTCATGAGAGTTCTTTGTGGATCTTTGCTATCAGACCCTTATCAGTTGAATGGAGTGCACAAATTCTTTCCCATTATGTTTGCTATCTCTTTGTTTGGTTTATTATCTCTTTTGCTGTACAGAAGCTTTTTAGTTTGATGCAGTCTCACTGTTTATGTTTTCTATTTTCTTTGCTTCTGTAGACATGTCCTGAAAGATGGTTCTGTGGTATAGGTCATAGTGTTTTTGCTGTTTTTCCTTTATATTTTATGGTTCCAGGTCTTACGTCCAAGTCTTTAATACATTTTGATTTGCTTTTTGTGTATGGTGTGAAGAAGTATTCTAGATTCAATCTTTTGTATATAGTGGATTTTCTTTATATACCTCAAACAAAACAACATATAGCAATAGACTGAATACAAACTTGGATATGCGAACCTAGTGGTCTTCCATGAGGTTAGACATTTTAAAAAATTATATAAGTATAAAGAGATGTCATTCTAGCCTTTAGATACTTTAGTCTTGGAAAATATAGTTTTTTACCTAAAACATGTTTATCATTTTTGTTATTTTAAATGAAATTAATGAGATATTTCAGTTTTAATTTCTTTTTTTTGTTTGTTTGTTTTTTTTTTGTTTTGTTTTGTTTTTTTTTTGAGACTAGGTCTCGCTATTTTTGCCTGTGGAACCGCAGGCTCTCGTTGCCCGGACTCAAGCAATCCCCAACCTCAGCTTCCCAGGTAGCTGGGATTATAGGCGCACGCCACCACGCCCAGCTATTTTTTGGAACTAGGTCTCGTTACTGGCCCCAGGTGGGACTCGAACCGCGATCCCTAGCCCCGGCCGCTTCATAGGCTGAAGCTTACAAGCACGAGCCACCGTGCCCGGCACTCAGTTTTAATTTCTAATATGATAAATATTGATAGATATAATCCATACAAACAAAAGTTCTTTGGAACCTTGAATTCTTTTTAGTAATGTAAAAGGGACTTGAGATTAAAATGTTAAACAGTCATGGCTTTGCAGAGCCATGAAATGGATGATTGAATAATATCACTTAATGAAAAAGTAGGAGAGAGATGAAGGCCTCCAAGAACCAAAGTGTTTCAGCATTGAAATATTACACTTTTCTTCTCATCCTCTACCCACGGGAGAAAAAGAAAATAGATATAGAGGTGGGAGAACATGGTATCATGAAACCAATCTTAACTCTAAAAAGTCTGTGTTATTTCCCTCTTTGCTCTCTGAGGTTAGAGGGTATAATGTTTTGTGACACCCCCAAAATATAGTTATTAAAAAATCTTTATAATTAAAAAATAAATTTAAAAAATTTTAAGGTCTTTATAATCCATATGACTGTGGGTAAGTTCTATAATTTCTAAATTCTAATGCCTCTTTACTATAAAATAATTTTTACATCCTGTTTGTCTCTTAGATTTATGAAGACGTATTAATCAGTTTATATAAGCTACTTAGTACAGTACCCAGCGTATTGTAAAATTCATAGTAAATGGCATAGTATATTCATAGCATATAGTATATTAGCTGATATTGTTATTTATAGAAAGCTCTTTTAAGTTTCCTAAGGTGCTAATTTGATGACCTCTAACTTTAAAATGTTCTATAGTCATTTCTTTTCCTTGTCTTACTTTGTACCCCTTTTTACATGTGGACCTCATATTTGTTAATATTAATAATAATAGTTGATTTTTGGTATTAAAAGACATGATTATGGAAATTAGGAACTGGATAAAAGAGATAAAATTAATAGTAAAATCTGCTTTACTATGATTACTGATTATTATAGGGGGGTTTTCTCCTGAACTTCTTAATTAATCATTTTATATGCGTTTAAAAGATACAAAAGGAAATTAAAAGAAAATTCTTAGGCTATAATGCTAGGCTATAATAGCTGCTCACTAAAAATGTTGTTTTGATGGGCTTCCTCCCCATACCCCCATTGGCTTTTTTATTATTAGTTTTCTTAGCCTTATACAATATTATTTCTCTACCATTTATTTTAACAATCTAGCCTGGTTTTCACATTTCATTTTCTAGTTTGCATTTTGAGTTATTTTATTTATATATATTTTTTAGGTGTATTCTTCCAGCAATCGTACATTCTCAGTGTCTGTCAAATTATTTTTTTGTATTTGTTTTTTAATTATGTTTATTCATTTATTTATTTACATAATTGTTGATCCCCTTGGGAATGCCTCCCTTTGCTCCCCACCGCCTCTCTAGTCACTCCCACTCCTCTGTCACTGCTGTTTCTTCCATCATGTTTTAGCCCGTAGGTCTCTTCCTTCCTGAAGCATTGGCCTTTTCCTGGGCAAGGATCTGGATTACTGGGGCCCTACAGGGATCGTTGCATAGATTTCGATTCTTGACTTTGTGATGTGCTTTTTCTCTTAACCCCTTTGGAGCCGATCAGTGCTTCATCCTTCTTGTTGGTTGTCTCCTCCATTATGGTTTTGAAAGTGGGTAAAATGAAGACTTTCTGTCTTTATTTAACTGTTTACCTCTATCCGCCTGCTTCTCTTTCTAAAGCAGGCTACAAGCAGTTCCTTTGCAATTACTTTTAACCTTAACTGGATACAGCTATCTGCCTGCTTCTCTCTACAAAGCAGGCTACACACTCTTCATTAGCATTTTCACTGATCACCTTTACCATTGATA
>PVHY01019360.1:0-27545 GCA_004024945.1 Uropsilus gracilis
GCCTCCCTTTGTATTATTTATTTTGGATTTTATATTTTTTTCTGAAGTTTTTCTGCATCCATTAAGTCACCAAAGGTGATATGGTGACCACTTGAAAAAAGTGCCTCCCACATATAAAGAGCTCCAGTCTTCAATCTCACAGATAAAAAGGCAGTTTGCTTTGTAATGCTTTAAAGATATTTGATTTTCTCTTGATAACCCAGTATTTAAATTTAAGATAACTCTGTTTTATATAACATTAAGCCTGATGTGCACAAATGATCTGACCTTACCTTGTGTCATCTGTGAATTTGTTTGAGAAGACTTTCAGCCAGTTCCTGCTATTATACTGAACCTCCCATTGGATTCTAACAGGATTTGAAATTATTTCTCTATAAACCTTCAATAAAAACAAAAGGGAATTTTAGTCTAGAATTTTTTTCATGACCATAATAGAATCATAATCTAGGTATTCTTCAATAATTGGATGACTAAGAAAGAAAACATTGCCCCTTTTTTTCTTTAAAAGAGTATTTTGTAGACATATAGGTACTCCAGTAGGTATCTATAATTAGAGATAGGGAAAATTCTGAGATTTGTTTCTCTTATATACACAGTTTATTTCACTAGTATTTTGAAAAGACTGCAAAAATATAAAGATTGATTCTGGATTTTATAGAGTACAATATTCTCATTCTAATGGGACTCCCCCTCCCATATCCTATTCTAGGGTGAGAATATAGTTAATTTTTGTTATCTACCATTGATCTTGGTTGATAATGCATACCTGTCCTCCACTGACATAATAGCTATTTAAAGTTTATATTTGTGTTCCTGTTTTACAGAAGAGGAAATCTATAGTCTGAGAAATGTTTAAGTCATTTTTCTGAGTTTACACACCCTTAATTACCAAAGCCTGTTTGATTATTTAAAATTGGTCAGATTACATTCTTTTTGGAGAATTTGTAAATAGTACAGTGAGATAAGTCAACGATAAAATTGGATTCCAGATAAATCAAAGATAAATTGATCCAACAAGAAAGAGCTAAATATATGGGGGCATATTGAACTCAAAAGAAAACAAGTATGAGGATGCTTTTGATATTGTCATCATCCATCTTCAAAGAGAACAAGTGTATAGATTTTCTGTTCCCAATGATGACAATAAGAGAAAGAATGTGTTTAAACTACAGCAGAGATAATGATACAGTATTAAACAGAATGATATGTTCATGTTGACTATATTTTAAACTTTGAAATAAATTTCTGAAACACTCAAGGTCAGAAGAAAAGATTGCCTGATGTACTGAGATAATTAAGGCAGCATTTCATCTTGAATTTTCAAAACAAGTATCTCAGTTTACATGAACACCAAATTTAAATTCATTGCACATTTCAGATGTATGAAGTAATATTATGGAATCCTCTTTTCTAATGTTTTTTTTTAAAGAAAAATAATAAAATTTTGATTTCAGGAATGTTTTAAATTTAACAATCTCAAGTGTCAAAAGTTGGATCAAATGAGTTCCTAAGAAGTTCTTCCAATTCTTCAATTCAACTTTCAACAGATCATATTTTATATAAGCAATGTTAATTTTTATTAATAATGTTTGTCATTTTCAACTTCATGTTTCCAACAGATTTTATGAAGATAATGTGTGGTTTTCTTTTCTTCTTTCTCTTCTCCTGAACCACCTTCCCAAACAAAAAAGTTTCTTTATTTGTCTCAGTGAATCCAACTAATCAACTTAAAGCACACTTAAAGCACATTCATGCAGCTATGTATGCGTGTGTGTTGTGTGTGTGTGTGTGAGAGAGAGAGAAAGAGACAGAGAGAGAGAGAGATGAACTCATTATGATGTCTCTGCATTTGGAAGGTGGCTCTTCTGATGTCCACCTGATAAATGTGGAGTGGGATTCAAGAACATAGGAATCTTCTTATGGCTATGAAAATTCTAACTAATATTTGTGAGGAGAAGTAGTAGAAAGTATAACTTGGCAACATATTGAACCACTCAGTCATTTTTGTACTTACCTAATAGGCTATGATGAAGAGTTGGCTGCCAACCTGTTCATCTGTAAATGATATTGAATAAATAGCTAAAATACTTAATAAGAAGTATGATACTTGACAAAGGTAGATACATATAGCATATTCATTATTTCTTTTTTGCTCGTATTAGTTATAATGTCTGAGTCCTTTAAAAGAAAATTGTGACATGTTATCCTCTTTAGATTCATCATAAAGGAATTTTTAATGTATGTAGCAAGGTTTTAGTTAAGATTTATTTTTTCTTTATAGCTTTGATACCTGGTTTCCATTTTTTTGTCCGAAAGCTAAAGGTTATCTCCTTGGTACTTTCAATTGAAATGAATTCAGTCTTTTCATTATAGACTAGACTTAAATTCAATATAGGGGCTTAAAAATAAAGTGATAATCTTTTGAAACCTATTACAGCTTTGGTTTAGGAGACCTTCTCTTTACCAGCCTGGCTTTATCACTTTATTCTGGTTATGAGTCCTTTATACTTATCTCACGATTGTAGGTACACTTCCTCTGTGTTTTATTTTCTCAGGTTTTGTTAAATTCTCAAATATTTTTGTACAAGCAAGTTTAAGTGAACCTTTAAATATGAGATAATTTTTAGTAAAGTGTTATAGTAAAAGCAGATTTATTTCCATGTATATATGAAGGAATCTTGATAGAGAATATTTTTAAAAATATACCTGTTCGAAAAGAAAGATGAACCATCATTTTCTAAAGATGGCATCAGAAAACATAAAGTAAACAAGAATTTCAAGACATTATAGTTTAGGAAGAGTCTTTAGATTTCATCTGTTTTATATTTAGATTATTTATGTCAGATATAGAATGGACTCATAGTCACTGAATGGAAGTACAGTTTATGAAAAGCTTGACACTTGTTTTATTTGTAATAATTCCATTTGGTTTGGTTTTAGTTCTAATTGACTTAATTTCACTAACTCAGGAGGGAGGAAAACAAAAGGGTGGGGAGAGAGATGATATAGAATTTGAAGTTAGCAAAAAATGGAAATGATTATGTCTAAGGCTTTTCCCCTTGGTACAGTGCCTATAATAATATGATAGATTTGATAAATTTGAGGTGGTAGGGAGAACTCTGTAGTAAAAATGTTCTAAAAATTGTTGTAAATTTCTTTCACAGTCTGACTGCCCATACTCAGAAAAAGTTCCAAGTATTAAAATTCCAATGGACATCATGGAACAGCAGCCTTTCCTAAGTGATAGCAAACCTTCTGACAGTGAGTAGAACTAACCTCTTGCATGCCTGCTTGAATATGATTTTCACTTACAGAGAAAATGCTTTAGCACTATCATCTTCATTAATTTTCTATTTTCTTTCTTTTTACTATATGAAAATTTATGCTTAATTATTTATAAAACTTCACTTTTCCTTTCCCTAAAGTTCACTCTTAACTTCTTCCTTTTATCCATAACCATTTAAGTTTTTTTTGTTAATTTTCTCTCTAATTCAAGTAATGACTAATTTCAAATTTCCTTTACTAAACTCATAACCATGTTTTTAATTGATATTTTCTTTTTTCCACTTTTACTTAGAATTGCAGCTTATAGTACTACATCACTGTCTGTTACTGTTTGTCTTCCTTAGGCTTCAACCAATGGCCAAATCATCCCCAAAGGGAAATTGCATCGGGGGGTCTCTCAATGATCAATGAATCCATTATTAATATTGAGAAATGATAATATTGAGAGCAATTATTGTTAGTTTTAGTTAGATTGACAATTATAAAATAGTAATACAATGCTCAGTGTCTCATTTATATGATATATGCATTTTCTTTTTAATTTCTTCATCCTGCTCTTGTTTCAAAATCACTTTTGCAACTGTACTAGTCTTCTGGAGTAATAACTTGATGGTTTAGGTATAATGATTTCTGACATACCAATTTGTCTTTTGTGGTTAACAAGCCATTTGAAAAGGGAAACCTCTGTAGTAACATTAGTAAATATCTAAAGCTTTTTCAAAAACAAGTAGCAGTTGCCTCCAAACTACTTTCAGTTTAAGGTCTCATTTGAAGAAAATATATTTTTTTAGATTAAGATGTAGTTCCAAATATTCTGATCTGGTATAAGAAAAGAAGACAGTCAAGACCTCTTGTATTTCTAGTTGACATTTCTAATTTAACTTCTATAAGAAGTTACCAAAATTTGAAACCAGTGACTATTTTAAAAATAAGTTTATTATTTATCTACTGCTGTCAAATTACCACAAAATTTACTTAGCAATGTAAAGCAACAAGCATGTATTTTTCTCATCTCTTCAAGGAATTTAGGAGCCACAGATTCAGGTGGATGTGGGCCAGGATTTCTCCTGAGATTGCCATTGAGTGCTCATTTTGGATTGAGTCTGAAGACTTGTCCTGAGCCAGGGATCTGCTTCTTAACTTGCAGATGAGGCCACAGGCAGGATGATTCAGTCTTTAATGCAGAGGCATCTTGGGGCTGCACATGACATGATTTCCCCAAGCACTGATCACAGAGAGAAACCAAGACAGAAAGTACAGTCTTGTATCACTGAACCTCAGAAGTGACACACCGTTACTTCTCCCATGTTCTGTAGGTCACACAGACAAAGTCTGATTCCATGCAAAGAAATAATAATTACATGAATAACAGCAGGTAGGGAGCATTGGGGCCCCTTGGAAATCAGCTACTACACTGGGGTGAAAAAAACAGACTTGAAGAATTCTTTAAAGAATTTGTGTTCAATCTTTAGCCTCTACCTTGTAACTGAGGTAATTTTCCCCCTCAGTCCTTTCAGTGGAATTAATTTTCCTTAACTACTTCAAGCTCTCCAAACCATCTATGTGGTTTTTTTTTTTAATTCTGAAGCATTATTAGCATCAAAGACTATATAAAAGGAGCACAGCATGTATGTCTTCTGTTGACATCATAACCTGGCACAGCCCTTCTAAGTACAGTTGAAAAGTTGCTAAAAATAATCACCAGGCAGTTTTTGAGGTTCCTGAATAAAGTTTAGACAGATTGATTATTTTGTGCTAGTTATTCTTCATTCTCTCAAAAATTCTTTAAAAGGATACAGAGGAGGCTTCTCAGGAGTGGAATAGCTGTATCGCAGAACCATTTTTGGTAATATTGGGAACCATTCCATAGTGGCTGAACCAGTTTGCATTCCCACTGGCAGTGCCAGAGGGTTCATTTTTCTCCACATCCTCACCAGTATTTTTTTTTCTGTGTGTGTTTTTTAATATAACCCATTCACACAGGTGTCAGGTAGTATCTCATTGTGGTATTGATTTGCCTTTCTTCCAAATAACATGAAAAACATTAATTTGAAAGGAAACCTGTACCCCTATTTTTACTGCAGCACAATTTATAATAACAAAAAGTAGGAAACAACCTGAATGCCCCAGAACATACTACTCAGCAGTCAAAAAAGATAGACTCATGTCGTTTGCAGCAACATGGATAGAGCTGGATAGGATTATGCTAAATAAAATGAGTCAGAAATAGAAAGACAAATATCAGATGGTTTTAATTACATGTGGAATCTAGAGAATCCAAACAAAGAATAATAAGACAAAGACAAACCTTGAAAACTGACAGTAGATATAAGGCCTCAAGGAGAGGACTGGGAATGGTGAATATGAAATGGGGAAGGGACAAGGGACTTTGGTGATGGATTATAGGTGCTTTGGTGATGGGAGAGTTATGGTGACCACATAACTGAGGGGAGAAATCATATATTGTCCAAAAATTAACAAAACTTTAAGAAAAAAAGTACTAAAATGAAATAAAGGATACATGGGAAATTAATAGTATACTAGACATTTACTTAAAATACCCATGATCATGCTAATTGAAATATTTTCCGATGTCATTAAACATTTGTAACCCATGAAATACCAAAATTGATAGTAGGGTTTCAGTGTAAGTTTCTCAAAATCTTCCTCCCCTCACCAATAAATAACAGGACATGAGTGAAAAGGTAAACTCAAGAGCAAACTTTAGATATTAAGTTGATATTATAACCCTCTAAAAATGATTTGCCTCCTTTCTCCTCAGGAAATAGAACAATGGTGTTCCATGCCAGAAAATCTAAAGCTGAACTCTGTCACACTTTGAAATTAGGCTTCATCACATTACTCAGGTTTTTAGTTTGATAGGAATTTTATTAAAATTGTTTAAGCTTGTATTTCTTTCTAGTTGGGTAAGATTCCTCAATATTTGCAATGATTTCTTTTCTCACTTTAATTTTATAATTATCTAAGACTGCTATTTATTATTTAAAACAATTTTTTTTCCAGGAGAAAGATCACCAACATTCCTCGAACGCCACACATCATGCTGATAAAATTCCTTTCCTTCAATCACTCGGTTTGCCAAGGTAAAGGAGAGCCCAGTATTTTGTTCTGTGGTCTCATTCCCCACAGAAATGTAGTTAATGGTAGGTTATTGGCAGAACACTAATTCTCCTTTCTTGCATTAATCTACCTTACTATAAAGTCCCCTGTCATCAAAACTGGTCCCAGCTCTAACTAGTGGAACCTATGGTAAAAGACCGACTCCACTGATTCTTGGAAATAATGGAATCTTTCTGTATTACTAATGAAAAATCCAGAGACAATGTTAGCTGTTATCATTTTAGTATCATCTCTGATTTATGGAACAACTGGCATTTCCTAAAAACTCTTTTCTGGTGTTCACTTGCCTTAAACAAGGCACTAGAGATGTCAGATTCTACTGTGGAATCTCTGAATATTTTCTTTACATCTTATTGCACTTCAGTTTATGGCAGAGTTTACTGGTCGTCCTCCTCCTCCTTTTAATTTTTTTAAATCTAAGTATTAGAATTTATGAAATTTTATTGTAGATCTAAACTTATGAAATTTGAATTTCTTGACTGTTGATATTCTGATTTAAAATGTTTTAAGTACAGGAGGTACAAGCATGTAGAGAGACCAAAAATGACATATTTAATTGTTTACAATGCATAAATATTTGATACATGATAAAGTTTCATTCACTTACTATTTTTTCTTGTCTTTTTTTCTTTTCTCTAGTCCTCCTAGAACTCCAGTAAAAGTTGTGCCTCAAATTAGAATAGAACTTGAGCCTGAAGACAATGATTATTTCTGGAGGAGCAAGGGAACAGAAACTACATTGTAACCTGTCTTTCTTAAAAACTGACAGTTTTGTTAACATTCTTGTTTTTTTGTCTAGTTGTTATTTTTTAATTTTTGTTTTGTTTTGATTTTTGGTCACTGGCCAAATACTTCAGCACCCTCTCTGCTTCTCTCTTGCATAGGTAAAATCAAGACAATAGTGCATCGCTCCTTTAAAACAAGATCTGAGGAATCCCCTTTTGTTCTTACATTTCGGATATGTGCTCCAACAATCAAATTCCTCTGTCACTCAAGACACTGCACAGAACTTGTCCTTTTCCTTTATTAAGCAGAGGGCAAAAGTATTAAGCATTTTCTAACAGCTTTTATTGAAATGTTGAAGGAACTTACAACTCTAGCTTTGGAGCTGTGCTTACTGGCTTATCTTTCTGTCTGGTAGAGCAAATCTTGACCTCCAGACAGTCCCTTCTTGCTTATATAGATCTCTCCAGGACTGGAAAAAGTGCTGCTATTCTTACTTGCTCTGCTTATCAACCCCAATCTTAGAGTTATCCAAAACAAGAAAAACTAAAGAAAGGTACTTTACTCCCTGTAGAGAAACTATTGCCATCATTGTAGCAAATGCTGGAATGTCCCTTTTTCCTATGCAACTTTTTTTAACCCTTTAATGAACTTATCTGTTCAGTACATCGAAGAATATTTTTCTTCCTAGATTTTGTTGTTTAAATTATGGGGCCTAACCTGCAACTTATTTTTTGTCAATTTTTTAAACTTTTTTTTAATTACTGTAAAGAAAATGAATTTTTTCCTGCAGCAGGAAACATAGTTTTGAGTAGTTCTACCTCTTATTTGTAGCTGCCAGGCTTTCTGTAAAAATTGTATTGTATATAATGTGATTTTTACACACATGCTCACACACAGTCTCTAGAGTAAGCCACAGGGCTGGATCAGATTATAAACACCATGTTTCTAAGTATCCATTTTTCCCTTTCTTTAAAATAAATTTAACTGTTCTATGAAGGAGGTTGGGGGAGCAGGGAGAAGCTCCTGTGGTTAACTGATTTTTGATAGTAGTATCTGTGCACAGATGCTGCTGTATCACCATGTCCATGTCTTATGCAGTATTGTTAGACTTTTTTTCATCTTGAAATATGTATGTGTTTATGTATGTACTCTGTGTGTGGCTGGTGCACAAATGTGCAAAGTTAGAGAGTGATGGTAGGTGAAGGGCAAAGTTATCAGCCTTTTGTATCGGTTTTTATGAAACCCAAATCACATATGAAAATCTACCAGAGATTCAAGAGATCAGGCATTATAGTAATGAAGGTAAATATGTTTTGTTACCCAGATATCAGTTACCATCAACCATTATTAAGATAATAGCTCACATTTATGATATAAATGCCATAGAAATACTAATAGATCTTTTACACATTTATAGCATGTTCACGGGAACACAGCTGCAGAGATCTAAGTGCATACATTTTGACAATATTCACACATATATTTCAGGCTGGAAAGGCAATTATGCCTTTGATTGGACTTTAAGAATATATATGTGTACATATATGTGTGTATGTGTGTTTCGGTACCATATCAAGGATAAAAAAACAAAATTAAATCTTTATTAACTAAATTTAGCATGTTATTTAGATGTAATATTTTAATAGGATGCATTATATATTGTGAATGCACATTAAAAGTTAGCCTTTTGAGTGCTGAATCCATAACTTGGGGTTCATGTAATCACATTTGGAATATCTTGACGAAAACAGATTGGTAGAGCACTAGAAGCAGAATGAAACCACTTTCCTTTGGTTTCAGAATATGTACTCATTCTTATATTAATTAAGTTATAGTCCTGTCCTTGAAATTTTGATTATAACAAATTTTATCCTGAATTAGGTGTTACTTTGTGATATCTGATACTCTTAAAACTTTTTATTTTATGCTGTGCAAATTATACACAAATGACCTATAATTTTTTTTAGTAAAATTAAAATGGAAAATTACATATTATTTGTTAAAACACTACATGCTAGATTTTGATATCAAGGTTAGTTTTAGAGCTAACCTTAAAGTGATTATTTTATATGATCTGATATTTTATTACCTTAATATAAAAATACATAAGAAGCTTTTCCTTACTGATGAAAGCATCAGTAAGATGTTTAAAAGTCCTGCATAATTAAGTTCAGCCTAACCTATGATCTCCTTTCATTTGCTTTTCTAAGCACTCTAGATACATATTTTTTTCTCATCAAGTACTTAAGGATTCATGACTCTCTGTCCTTTTCAAAGAACTACTGAAGCAACTTAACTCAGTATTTCAGGCTTTGAATAGATCTAAAAGCTACCTACCCTTCAGTGATTTGTATTATATGAGGAAGGTTGATATTCATGTTGTGAATGCAGCAGAGTATTTTGTATTTCCTAAATGGAATCAAATTCTTCCAATATTTTAGAAGCCAGGAAAGTTTTTAAAAAGTCACCACTTTCAGAGACAGAACTAGTTACCCTCCCCAAAACAAAATCTAAGGTCTGTAGAGAGGTAATAAATTATGTGTGTTTTAACTGAATTGATTCACTGTCTGATAGGTAACCAGACTTGGGGGTAGTTTGTTTTATGCCAACAGGATACATAAAATACGATGGTCAGTTTTTCATAAACGGTTTCTTTTTACTGTGAATACAGAGAGAGAGAAGATTCAATTTGTTAGAAGTAAAGGAGTTGATGTAGGTTCAGAGTTGTTAACTGAAGGTTGCAAGTTTATACAAACTTATCATTGGCAGCAAAGAGATCACTAGGCCTAGAGTTTGCTGTATCAGAGCATAAAAATCTCTGGTTTTGCATTTGAAAAATAATCTATTGGAGACATTATTTTCCTCTATAAAAGTTACTTTTCTCTAATATGAAAAACAATGACTTGGAAACATGATTATTGAGTGTGCCAAAGGCAGTACTGCTCTTGTCTCTTCCAGTCAAGCGGTCTAGTAGGCATTAGGGTGGAATGGAGGCTTAAAGAAGTAGGAAAATAACACCCTCTCTAATTCAGCCTCCACTCTAAAGCATGGAGAGAGGATCAGCTGTTCACCATCAATAGTAATTCAGTTTGTGTATATTTTATGCACATGCACCAACACACACAGAGTAAATTATTTTATCTCTATATATTGGTGTTTAATACAGAGAATGAATGTCTTCCGAGTTTTGGTTCTTTTATTTTTTAAAACTGTGTTAAAGTACTTGAACTGTATTGACTGCTGACTCTCTTTTAAAAAACAAACAAGACAAAATTATTTGAGTTGTACTAGAGAGGTTGACATTGTTCAGGGATGGGACAAAACGTTCTTCGATCTTATCCATACCACTAATGATTTTGGTGCAAAAACTTGAGATTTTTAAAAATTTATTCCATGATATTTCATATATGCTCTTCACAGTTTGATCATGAATCTCAGTGGCACCAAGTGCTTAATACAATTAAATGCTATTTTATTGCATTTGACTTTCTGAAGAGTTTGGGAACTTTTCAGATGATGTCTGCATTGTGCTTCATTGCAACCTGAAATTAAAAAAAAAGTTTTGTGATGTATGCTAACCAACCAAGTTTGGTTCAATCAGAAATTTGAATATTTAGATATGTCTTATTTCTTGGCTCTTTTTTTTTTTGTGCTCTTTGGTTACATATAAAAATCCTGAATTCTGTTTCCTAGGCAAATATTGCAACTCAGGGCTAAAGTCATCCATTGAAACTTTTAGAGCCAGAAGTAACTTTGTCCCAGCCCTACAATGTGAAAAGAGTGAATGTTGCCTCTTTTTAGCCATTTTCATGGCTGGTACATATCCATTCACATTACTTTTCAGAATCAATACGCACTTTCTGATATTTTTATTCTCTTAAGTTTTTATAAACTTTGGAGAAATGATACGTCTTTTTATTTTAAGTGATGTAGATCAACATGGTGGAACAAAATGATAAAGAACAGAAAACATTTCAATATATTACTAATAATTTTTCCAATATAAAACCTAAAATTCCTATAACATTATAGTATTTTACAGTTTTATGAAGCTTTCTATTGTGACTTTTATGGAATTAAGAGATGAAGAAGATGAGATATTTTAGCATTTATATTTTTCAAAATTAAATGTATACTTAAAATAAAGTAACTTTATGCATTTATTAGTGTCAGTTGCTTCTGTTCAACTCTTCAAATAGTCATTAAGTCCCTCCTGTTTTACTCCCTTGGGTGCTACAGGGGTTACAAAGATGATTCAGTCAGAGTCCTTGATGTCAGATTGCTAAAATTTTTAATCCAGACAAGAGGATAGAGTCTATCCAAAGTACATAATATAAAACTTGTTTATTCAAGTATTAATGAAGTGCTATCATGTATATGTTTAAAGCAAGAAAAACTAAGTTCAACTAGAGGCAACAGGAAAGAATTTATGGACAAGGTAGTATTCTTATTCTTTTACAGTGTTAGTGAAATATAATTGACATTTTCTTGACTGATGTGCATAGTATGTTCTCAAAGTAAAATAAAATGCTGGGCGGGAGTGCTTACTTAAAAAGCAGTCATTCGAACAATATAGAGAAACTGAACAAAGGACCAAGGAAAAGATAAAACTTGCAATCTGACCATAGTTCTGAGACACACAGCCGGGGAGGAGTCAGGACTGGGGTCCAAACAGGTGGAGGAAGAGCACAAGAGTCTCTGGTGGTGGATCATGGGTGCTAAGGTGATGGGAAGAATGTGGGGACTATACCTGAGGAGAGAAATCAAATACTGTACCAATATCAATAATGATATAAGAAAACAAACAAAAATTATTCAAATAACAAAATCCTGGAATGATAATTCCTAGGAGATATGTAATAAATACTTCTTGTGGGCTCTGTCCAGATTCCCATGTGACAATTACAATTCCCTAGAAAACATCATTTGAGCCCTAAATTATAATCAGAAGATGGTGAGGAAGTGACTATAAATGGGGAGAAGAGTAAATAGAAGGAATGGAAAAGAACCATTGGTAACAGTGAAAAATTATCCTGAAAAAAACATGATGAGGTATTATTGGTCTGGAAATACATAGAAAACTTGTGATCATCTTGGTAGTATTAGTGATAATGGGGAATCAGGGAGAGGTTTTAATTATTTTCACTAAGATGGAAACTGAAATTGAACTCAAAATATATCAATTATATGAGAAATTTGATTCTTCAACTTACAAAGGGAATTCATTAAATATAGATATACAGAATGATAACTTCATTAAGAAGTTAGTAACAAAGTATACTTAATAGATTATGGAAAGAAAGTGTTGCACTTTAGCCATTCTTCATTATGCTAATAGGGAAGTAAAACACAGAAATCACTGATTTCTCAAAATATTAAAAATAGATCTATATGATTCTGTAGTCCCTCTCCTAGGTATCTACCAAAGAATACAAAAACACTGATCCAAAGGTATATCTGCACTCTTATGTATCTGCACTCTTATGTTAAACACTACTTAAAATAATCATCTATAGAAACAAGGTGCCACAAAACAGATGGGTGGATAAATACGTAGTAAAAACATAATGAAATACTACTACTCAGCTATAAAAAAACACGAACTCTTGCTATTTACAACAACATGGATTGAAGTGAAAGAGATTTTAAACAAAAGTCAGAAGGGAATAAAAATACCTGATGATTTTGCTTGTATGTGGAATATAAAAAATAAATAGACAAAGCCCAAACCAACACAAATTCTCAAAATGTGACTACAGAATTGAGGCTACCAAAAGTGGCAACAAGGGGTGGGAAACAAAGAAGGGATGGGCTCAATAAACTTGAAGGACTATGGAACTAAAGAAGATATGGTGAAGAAGACAAATTTATTTTACCAGAGAGAAAACAAAAACAAACTCCAGTGAAAAAATAATGTTGAAATGTAAATACTACAATTAGGTAATAGTCTTAAATTTTGAGATATTGATGAACTACAAAGAAAGAGAATTTTCTTGAACTTGACATTCTCCATTGAGTGACTCAGGTGTATTTATATTGGGTTTATTAATTATAGATTACTACTATTTGATTCTACTAGAATGCTAACAGACATAATGATGGAAACAGTATTTGTTGATTTCAACATTCAATACTAACTCATAAACATCATAGAAGATAAAACAAAGTCAGAGGAACAAATGTGAATGAGATTACACTTGACAGTCTTCTGTTTTTAAAACAATCATTTTCTGATATCCCAAATTCCTTTGCTTTCATTTACTCTTTTTGACCCCATGTTGCATATCAGACTGATGTGATAAAAATTTAGCTTAGTTAGAATATTTCAGACATTGAGGTTAAGTCAAAAGAATTGTCCAAGGGATATATCTGCTGAACATTAGCAGTGATGGAGTTACAATTATTGATTAGGGTTCAAAGCTGGCAGACACATTGCTGACTTTGGGTAAAACTACAAGTAACTATAAATTAGTGGATTAGTAACTATATATAAACTGTTTTTAAAGGATCAGCTTTTTGAAGGGTGAGACTCTAATGAGATGCTATGATTAGAAAAATGCTGAGTATATTTTTGATACCTACCATACACATATCCTCATACCAAAGCTGTAATTTAATATAAAATGTGTCTATTTTTATAATGCCTCGAGAATACCATGCAAGTTGACATTTCATTATAAAACCAGGCTAGGTTTGCATTTCAGTATCTTTTTTATTTTCTGAGATGAGAGACTTGAATCTTCCATTCTGAAGCTAAAAATTAATATTGTTGGGTTATTTATGAAACTTTGTAAGAGATCACTCCAGTAGGCTACATTTCCTTTGAGTGGAATACTTAAAAAATGCAAACAAATATTCCGAAGGTGAAATAAGTGGGTGTGTGGGTGACTTAAATGGAAGCAAGTAGAGACCAGTGGTTAATCTTGAGGCTTTGGGGTTAGTTTTGAAGCCTAGCCTTAGAAAACTTTGAGTACTTTCTATTTGTATACAGTGGTATAGACATAGTATAGTAGCTTTCTGTTTAGGTGACTGTAATGAGAAATGAGAAAATGAACTCAAAATATTTAATACAACACCTGTCAAAAATCATTCCCCATCTAATTTCTATTTTGACAATCCAGAGTATATAATTATTTGAAGAAAGTCTTAGATTTTATATATGTGTGATTTCTAAAAAGTAGTTTTAAAACAAATTACAATTTTCATGAAGGATTTGAAAACTGGATAACTGCTTTCAAATATTTAAAAACATCTTCATACTACACTTATACAAACAATTGATAGACTAATTAGAAAACTCTTCTATATGTTTGGTAAAGTATAGTCCCTGGAATCTTTCCTAGGACAATGGGTCAGATATCACTTAGATAGTCTAGACACGTGGTCAGCAATATTCTGGATGCTTTACAAATATGAACTTATCACAACAGTACAAGGTAAGAAGGACTGTTTCCCCTGTTTGAAATATGAAGAAACCGAGAAACCATGAGCATGAGAAACTTGTTCATGGAAAGTGTACTGCTCTCCCTTGGGGTCATGCTTTCATTCTATGCATATTGGCTATTGACAGTCACAGATCATTTCTAACCCCTAAATGTCCTCTGGCCACAGGAAATTGCTTTACTTACAGTTGTTCCACGCATTCAGAGGCAGGCAACACATATCCAGACACCCCTCCCTCAATTCAGATCATACCTGAAAGACCATTCCTGCCAGAGGTTCCCCGTGGAGTCACCTGAGGCCTCTGTGCCAGCTACTGAGGTCCATCTTTTCCTTTCATGCAACCTGTTCACCTAACTCTCTTACAAGTTGATCGCTCAAACAGCCAATAAACTTCTATGTGGGAATCTGTCTCATCAGAGGCTACTTCCCAGGAACTCAGCTTAAGACAATCACACACTAAGTGGAGAGCTGATGTGGTGGTCTGGTTGCGGGATCTCTCCCCTTAACAACTGAATGCTATCAATTGACTTCAGTAATATGCTTTGTGAAGCAAAGATATCCCCCACATTTTGAAAATTGCATTATCTGACTTCGCTTTAACAAAAAATTCTACATTAAAAAAGTTTACATTTAATTTTTAAAAAAACGACCTTTTTCCATTACCTGAAGGATTTTTGCTTTACAGCAAAAATTGAAACCCAAAATGAGCCTTGAAGTTTGTTTTGCAGCAGTCATTTTAGGGGCAGTGCAAACCCTTAATGGCTAGAGAGGTATCACTTAGCTCCTTCTCAGGGAAATACTTTTACACAGATGTGAACATACCATTCTGGCTTTTACTTCATGCTATTGTTATTTTTAGAATCTGTGTTACTTAATATGATTTGTCACTTTATTTTTTTTATCTGGGAATACTCCAAGATTTTCCCATGTGAATTAATGTATTGATTCTTTACCATTTCTGCTTAAGAAAGGTGTCAAAGGGACTGTTGTACTTTAAGATAACCAGATAAGCCTGTAAAAACTTTTACTTAAAATGCTATATAAACCATGTTTTTCAGTAATTCATGTTTTGTCCCCATCCCCCCAGACTACTAAGATAGCTGTCCTTTTCTGTATAACTGTTCTGAGATCTTTTAGCTCATTGCATTCAGCGTAAAGACAAGCTAATGAACTCAAAAAAGGATCTCTGGCTGACATGATAAATATGTACTTCTAGTGACAATGTAGATGTCAATAAATGGAGAGGTAAGTCTACAATAAGGATTTTCTCAAATCCTCTAGGTACTCAAGTCCTTTTATTTTCTATGACACTGTGAGAGTAACTTCAGTCTTACAGTTCTAAACAAGCACAGGTATTATGCTAATCTCTTAAAGTAGGGTTTTCACTTTTGCAGTTCTCAAGGGTTATTGTGATGGGAATCTGCTGAGCTAAGCTGTGACAGGTCTCTTTCCAACCTTAGTGATGTTATGAGAACACATGGAAGCAAGCCATACCCCCCCCCCCCACATGCTATTTAAGCATTATTTCTTGCACCACAGTGAATGGATTCGTGTTCCCAAACAACAGCTAAATAATCTTTTGGATGGGGTGAGAATATATTAGAAACTCACATTTCATGTAAATGTTGCTGTGCTCAAAGTTCAATATGTTTAGAAAAGCTTCTGAATGGAAAAAAATTCATTATAAGTCATTGTTTCTCACTACGATAAAGCAACACAAGCTAAAAAATTCATAAGCTTATGACAGCCAAGTTTTATTTATGACTCCTGTAGCAAGGCTGGTGTAGGGGGTATAAGCCTCTGATACCTGCCATTATTGCTTCAAGATCTCATTTTGTAGAATAGTCCACCTGGACATTGCTGAATTCTTGTAGCAGGAAAGTAGAAAATGAAAACAATGGGTATTAATGCTTCTGCTCCTATTTCATTGTCTCAAGCACATCACAGACCAAACTTGGTCTTCAAGGAGGGAATTTTAATCCTCCCTTACATTTGCAGCTGAACTTTGTATTGTGTTTTGAAAGTCCCTATGCTATTGTTTGCTTTTGGTGTATCTATGACATCTATGTATCTTGTCTCTTTCTTCTTCAATGTCATGTGTTTCAAAATAAGAAACCAGTTCTTGGGGGAATTACTGTTTTCTTTAAATTTGATAAATCCTTCTATTACATTGCTAATGGAACTATGTTCTGTTAGGTATAACTGCCAAGTTCGGAATTCTGGCAAATCTATATGTTTCCAAACTCAGGTGGATGGTCATTGCCAGTGAATGCCTCCTCCATCTTCTCCAGACAGGGTTTCCATAGCACCTTAGACTTACCTCCTTTTAGCATTTATTACAATGCTGGGCAATCTCAAGGGTTAGGTCTGGGATCTAATAATTACTTCATGTTGGTGTTTGTCAAAATGCCTTCAGAAATTATATATAAATTTAGCAAATGAATATATGTATGTTTCAACCAAGTTGGTTATGAAGCAAGCACAGTTATATCAGCATAAGAAATCAAATGAGGAAATACTTCCAACTATTACTGTCTTAAAATCAAGTTCCCACTGGAATTTTCCTTTCTGACTACTGTTTGCTCTAAAATTCCCTATATTTCTTTGAAGGTGCAACATTAACCCAAGACCTTTGCTTCAAATCATAGAGAACAACAATATTCACACTAGACTTATGAAAAGCTAAGGTTATGTTTGAGTGACATTTTTCCTTATAGTAAACTGTACGCTGAGAGCAATCTCACCCCTAATTATTAGGGGAATTATGCTTTTAAAGGTAAAACCTAACCATATGAGGTTTAATGGGCCAGAGAAGGAAGAAATATTTGACATTGGTAGAGTGTTGGTGTTTTTCTTTTATCTTCGCAGATTTCTTTTCCACTAAATAATCAGAAAATTACTGTGACTTTATTCCTATGGGCTGAAAATTAGTCTGCTAAGCTTGAGCCTAAATCAGATTCTGATGACTAAGAATTAAACTATTTTAGAGGAAGCATGCCTAACAGAAGTAAGTACTATTCATCTGTCACAGAGTAGCTGCTGCTGTCACCTGTGATTGATTGATATGCAGTAGCCAAATATGGACATGGTCCAGGTCTGAAACCATTTATTCTCTAGTCAATACTGATCAAATTTTGTTTCCAAAATGCATCTGTTCACATGCACAGCTATCACAAGTTTAATGAGACCTTCATTTTGAAGGTTAAAAAGAAATGTTTTAAGAGAGTATTTGGCAAAAATAAATGCATCAGATATTTTCCAACCCTGACTTTGTGATTCTAGCTAGTTTCAATTATTTTGCTTGTAGAAAATTGTTATTTTTAACTTCAAGTTTAAAATCATTTAAATTAGTTCCCTGTGTCTTATTAAAGTCACAGGAAAAACTTCAAATGATAGAACAGTATAATAAATAAGTGTAACAACAGTATGACAACTAGAAGCTACACAAGGAAATTTATTCACAAAAACATTCAGCATTTATTATTGGGTACCTAAATTGCTGGGTATTGGTTGTACCTTAAAAATTTTTGGTGAACAAAATAGATGTTATATTTGTTCTTACAGGATCTCAAATCTGGTCTCATTGGTTTGAACAGTTCATCCATGTTGTCACAAATCCAAAATTTTTTTTATTGCTGAGTAATATTCTACAGTGTAAACATACTACATCTTGTTAATTTAGTCATCTCAGATTCAGTGAACATAAGAAAAACATTAGTGTTTTAGCATTCTTTGAGGAGATGCTGGAGAGAGGAATTCTGGATCATGTGGTACCTTTAGCATTTTGAGAAACCTACATACTGATTTAACTTAGGGTTGGATCATTCTAGATTCCTACCAAGAGGATTCCTTTTTCTCTACATCCTCCCCAACACTTGTTGTTTCTAGACTTTCAGTTGTGAGTTTTTGTTATGTGTGAGTGGTATCATGTTCTTGTTTTGATTTGCATTTCTTCACGTCCTTATTGCACCAAATGACCAATTTAGTGCCTATCAGAAGGGGTGAGTAAATTGGAGAAAGGTGATGGGTAATGGTAAAATTTAGTATTGGATTTTTATGGTAGTAGAGTCACATGTTGTTTCTCAATTATAAATACCTGAAATGCATATATTGTCATAATGCAACTCCAATTAAAAAACAATGACATGATATTTACCTTGGCAAAGAAAGACTCAACAAAGTTACTTTTCCTGAGGAAAAACTAATGTGGAATACTGCAAGGGAAATACCATGGAATATAGGTAATGTTTTTACAAAATTATCTGAATGTAGAACATTTTTTTTCCTTTTGAAACATGTGGATCTTATTTCTCTCTATTTGAGCTGAGGAGATGCTATGTGAAAAACAATTCCAAAACCCTCTTTTTGAAGTCTGAAAACAGAAGTTTAGGCAGACCTCTTAAATCTGTTAAATAGATGTCATTATAAAGTTAATCAATCTGCTGATTTTACAAATGCTGCTTATTAGTTGCACTCAGATAATAAATGGGTCTGGTATTATTATATTCATGTATTTAGCCAATACTTGTCACCAGTCCTATGAGAAAATGCTCCCCTCAGAAACTTCTGGTAAATATTTAATAACGTGTTCTCAGGGAAAAAGAAAAAAGTCCTGGTTTGCAATGTATGTAGATTTCTGTTGTCTAAATATTCTGACCATTGCTGATTTCAAACTATCCATCTGGAGTTGGAAAGAATGTGCACATTAACCTCAGCAGGCTGCCAGAAGGCTCCAAAAACCATTGCTCCTCTCCCTCTCCCTGTATTGACTCCACCTGGGATTGACATTAAAAGTACTTCAGTCTACATGAAGAAGAGATGCCACTCCTCAAGCCCAAATCCTCTGCAGTAGTTATTGATCCAAGGGTACACATGTGTTCCAATTTGGTTTAATCAAGGTCTCTTTAAAGAATTTGATGTTGTAAAAGTTGTGAGTGTTATAAAGGTGCCTCTTGTTATGTTAAAAAGTTGATTTTTGGGGAAACATTAAAGAATGAAAGTTAGTTGTCAAGAGAACCAATGATAAGATGAGGACTGAAAATTCTAGTTCCACTCACAGATCTCCTGGGAGGGGAAAGGAACCAGCTTGAGCTAAATTGCCAATAGCCAATGATTTAATCAAACGCTGTTAAGTAATGAAATGTCTAAAGATAATCCAAAAGGAGGGGTCTTGTTTGGTGAGGAGCTTCCAGGTTGGTGAGTATGTGGAAATTTGGGGAGAATAACTCTCTTTGGGAGGACATGGAGGTTCTACACACTTTTCCCATACCATCATCTTCTGACCAATGTGATTCTGAGTGACAGTCTTTGTAATAAATTGGTGATCTAGTGAGTCAGTAAGTTGCCGGAGTTCTGTGAGCTATTCCAGCATAGTAATTGAATCTGAGGATGTAGTCTTAGTGAATCCAGATATATAATGAGTTGGTTATAGGCACAGGTAACCACTTGGTTTTGCTAAACCAAACTGTAGTGAAAGGCAATCCTGGGAGACTTGAGTCCTTAATCTGCGGAACCTTTTGCCATTTCTAAAAAAGAAAGACTGGTGTTTTCATGTTTTCAATATCTTTTGCAGCTATGAGTCAATATTTTGATGAATTTCTTTGGTAAATTGAATTCAGTTTCTTTAACTTGCCAGTTAGTACATACCTGGTATATTCTAACAATAGGCTTTTATGAAACTACTAAGTCATCTACTAATTTGAGACTCATTTGGGAAGATTGTTGTGCAATTACAACAGCATCAAGGACAGGGCCTACACATACACGATCTTGAATATCAGATTAATACATTCAACTGTCTTTCAGAGAGCCATGACCATTTCTGAGCTGGGAAATAACAAGACAGGAACTACAATTTAGGAAGACTAACCCATTAGTGGTGTGTGCAGCACATTATTGTAAGAAGAAACAATATAGAAAAAGCAGCTGAGATAATAAAATGCTGGGAAAAGTGACAATGGACCATGTTATTCTCTCAATAAAAGAGATGTATATTTATAGTAAAGTGATTCTCAAATATAATTTATTTAAAATGATTTCTATCAATGATAAGAGTTATAAAATGATATTCTAGCATCATTAAAATAATATTCTTCCATCTATTATCAATAATATTCTATTATTCAATGTTACTTGAGTTATATCTACCAGAAAGCATTGTTCTCAAGAATAAAAATCTTAAACTCAGTATCTACCATACACTATTTCACTTTTGCTACAGTGACTTTTCTCTGTATGTTTCAAACTTCCTCTCTCTCATTAATAGTTTTTGAAAACTTTTTAAGGGCTTTTGGATGGTTATCAAAGCAAACTCTGGTGATAGTAAAGGCATTCAGCTTTTGAAATCTCTCTCTGACTTCCAACGACTGAAATATATAACAAGCAGGAAAATCAGAAATCAGAAACCTGCCTTGTGGGGTAAATGAATTCTCAGGGTTTTTACCCTTCTGCCGTTAACCTCTATGACTAGTACGTATGGTAATGTACCATCCTAATGATTGTACATATCTGGCCCAATGGGTGTGCGCATTTGTGAGTGTACACACCTGGGCCTAACAGGGAGGGGATAAAAGGGCAGTATCACCCTGAGGGAAGAAATTGAGAGCAAGGAGAGGAGAAGGAACAAGGAGGGAGAACACTAGGAAGAGAATTCCAGAGACAACCTGGAATAGTGAAAGAGGATTTCAGGGGGACTGGGAAACCCCAAGTTTCCCTTCTTGGCCTTGCCTAACCTGCCTGCTTGCCGTACAATTTGCCCAGTCTCCTTGCTTGTTATGCTTGTGTGCATGGTTCCCTGAGAACATTAAAGTCTGTAAAATCCACTGAGAGCTCTGATGTTCTTCTTCAGCTGCTAGAACTGATAAAGAACCTACCCAGACTGGGATGCTTACAGCACAATTGGCATCACATGCAGGATAGTTCAACACAAACAGAGAAGACACACCAAGTGGCATAAGTGGCAGGAGAGTTCAACACAGACATGCCTCTTCTTTAACATTATAAAGGCGTAAAATCTAGGGATCCATTCACATTAGACAATCATGTAAATAAAAAAGGAAAGAGAAAATGGGTGCCTATCGGCTAAAGTCACATTTTGCAAGACTTTGATACCCACTATTTCTTGGAAATTGCCATTCTAATTGGACCAAATGATCCATATTATGCATGTATTAATTTTTCATCAAAATGAAAACATACAGATAAGAAATTTCCACAAGAAATTACTTTAAAGCTCAACCTGCATTTAAAGTGTACTGATCTAGAGAAATAATGGAATAAAGATAGCTGTATTTTTCATTGAAAAGCAAAACAAAATCCCTTCTCCAAGTACTATCCATATCTTAGAACCATCTGTTTCCAAGGCTGTTTAGACACCTATCTTGTTCTTATGGAGCCTAAAGTTGGAATTTTATTCCAAAATGTTTCAGAAATGCCTCCTGTAGGCTTTTATTAGGTGTATCAGAAACAATTTCATGAGGAGCTCAGCACCTAGTTCCCACCACGTTGTGTTCAGAGCATCTGCTGCCTTACATAATGACCCAGCATTTCATAACTACAACTACATGATCTTAGAGAAGGACCTGACTGGATGACAATCAGTTGCCTGTCATGCAAAATGAGAATATTTACATTCTAGTACCCTCCTACTTTTATATCTGCCCTGCAATCTATGCCAGTCCCATTTCAAAATGTTTTCCCTTCCCTATCTTATCATATACATGGCTTTCCTGGAAAATGCCAAGACAGTAATAAGGATGTGTTTTCCAACTCTTTACCCTACCCCTTTATTTTACCCAAATACCTATGCTAAAACTTGATCTTTCCTACCACTGCAGTTGTTTTGATACAGGATTGTGAGTGACACAGGTAAAAATTGTTGGTGCTAGAGTACCCTGGTGGGTGTGGTCTGAGAGAAAGATGCGGGAGAAGAAGCAAGAAGTGCCAAAAGGCAGATAAAAAGGGAGGACTAAAGGAAGAAAAGAAAAAAGGAAAGGAAGGAGAGAAGCATGGCAGACTGAGAGAACAGGTCCACGTGACCTCTCAGGGGCAGCCCCTAGAAGAATGGCAAGGAGCCATGGTGACTGGAAGAAGAGTGGCTTGTGGAAAGTGTGGCACCTCAGCAAGGTGGCATAGTGAGCTGGTACCTGGAGATGGCCAGGACTTTGGAAAGCTGATTTGTGCAGCAATTGTGGAAGAAATCTGAAGAGCCTTGAAGAAGCGGAGCAATATGGAATTCTGGAGAAGAAGTGAAAAGAAGACGCCAGAGGAAGACTTTGCAGTGTCTGCCTCAGTTTTGGAGGGGCAAAGGACACCATCTTGGATATGTGTCTTGGGGACCTTTGGGACTGAAAATGGTGACTGGGTAAGATAACTGGCCACTTGTGTCTGTGAAAACTTTTCATTTCCCTGGTTATTTTCCTTGTTAATAAAACCCTGTTTTTGAACTGCATTTGAGTGGCAACTGCTATGGGCCAGTGATGCAGACCTGTGGCTTATTGGTTAGTGGCTTTTTGCCTCTTTTGCACCCAATTTCGGTTTGATAGGTCAAGTGTCTTATGCTTTCAATAGAAGTACTTATGAGTGCTGTGGACCTGCCATGTAGTGTTCACAGGAGACTCTGTAACGCTTGGGCACAGATGTGCTGATGCTTGACAGCATACTAATGAAGTAGTACAGAGAATATGGGGGGAGGATGAGGTGTCAAGGTGAGGAAGTAGATAGGCATTGGTAGAAGGGGTTTGGTGGAGGGTGAAGGAGCCTGTGTACCTATGGAGAATGTGTTACCCCAAAACTATAAAATGAAAATAAAAACAAGAACAAATATCCCGTCTAGAGTTTCTGTGTTCTTTAGACAATGTGCTCTTTCAGTTTCTTCTATCTAGCACCTAGCGCAGAGTTTTGCTATTACTATTTACAGTAATACACTTTTTGATATCTGCCTTGTAGTTATGAAGATTTCCTAATCATTTTCTGTTCAAGGCAACATGATTTACTCATTTATCATACACTCTGTTCATGCCTATAATAAGAAATCATTTGTGTTCTTTTTTCTGTTTTGTTTTACCTTTACATGCAGGCCCTTAGGTTTCATTACTTAGGGTATCATCTAACACATAGTAAGAATCAAGTAATAACTTGTTCAAAGATTGCATTTAGGTTATAATATAGTAATGATAACTGATTAATTTCTTTGGCTTAAGAACTAGCAAAGCAAACGTCACTCTTAAATACTGCCATATAAGCCGGGCATCGTGCCTGTAAGCACTCAGGCCTGTAAGTTTCAGCCTATGAAGCGGCTGGGGCTAGGGATCGTGGTTCGAATCCCACCTGGGGCACGTGGTGAGACCTAGTTTCAAAAAAATATAGCTGGGTGTGGTGGCGCACGCCTGAAATCCCAGCTACCTGGGAAGCTGAGGCTGGTTATTGCTTGAGTCTGTGTACCCTGAGCAATATGAGTCTGTGGTTCCATAGGCAAAGATAGTGAGACCTATGTCTCAAAAAAAAAAAAAAAATACTGCCATATATATTGAAATCAGAACATAGAGTTAATAAAAATATCCAAATATTTTCTTGAAAATAGTTTATAATATAATTTTCTTGAAAATAATTTATAATATAATTATAAATAATTTATAAATTCAATATTATTTATTTTTATATTATAATAATCAATTATGATTATATAATAATTATATTATAATAATCAATAAAATTATTATTTATTGAACAAAGGATAGTTCATTTTTGCATTAATTTAGAAAACTAACCTACTTTTACAGGTTTGAAATTTCTTTATTAAAAATATAGACATGGTTATTAATGTTCTGAACTTAATATAAGCTGATGGAAGAAAAGTTACTTTACTTGAGAAATTATTTTGGGGGCAAAAGGTATAGTTTTATTTTATGAAACTTATCACATATATTTTGCTATGTATTATGTTTTTATATTATTTGAGGATTTCAAAGATATTCTAAAAATGGCCTCTATTGTACATTTCTTGTGCAATTTATGGTAAGGAAGTGATAGTTTTCTAGGAAAGCATGTTAATATTAACTTCCACTATTTGAGAAAGATGT
The DNA here is from genome assembly GCA_004024945.1 of Uropsilus gracilis. Classification (NCBI taxonomy): domain Eukaryota; kingdom Metazoa; phylum Chordata; class Mammalia; order Eulipotyphla; family Talpidae; genus Uropsilus; species Uropsilus gracilis. The sequence goes on from PVHY01019360.1 coordinate 24,675, forward strand.
TGATTTAACAAAAGTAGTTTCCTAATAACTTACCTGGCTTGGCATTCCACTGTGATTCACCTTAGTACTATAGAAGTTACACATTATTAATCAGCAAGCTTTGTACTTTATTCCATTGCTCCAAAGTGGACAAAAAGATTTTTAATAGGCTTTAACCTTGTTCTCTTTATTTTCTTTAAGGCCATTCCTCTCAACTACTTCTCTTCCATGCAAAACTTTGTCTTTACTTTGAAGAAGAGAAATGTCAGGTATCTTATTAAAACCTTCAGAAATAAATCATACAAATGCTGGGCAAACAGTGTTCCATCTTTTCTGAAGGCAAATGGTGGTCTAGAGTTTAAATTATGAAATTAAAGAATTAGAATGGGTTTCAAAGAATGGGTTTGTTTTTGTTAGCTATGATCGTTTCCAGAAATTGTGAGCAGCTATGAATACACTCCTTAGAAAAATCGATACACCAAATATATGCAGTATTCTTCATAACATTTCAGAGAATTCTTAAACATGCTGAAACTCTATGTTGAAAATACTTGCTATAAGATTTCTTTCCACCAAATAAAGAATACTTAGTACTTAATTAAGTTGTCTTCCATGGAGATTTGTTCAAATGGGAAGTATATGGAGTCGTTTGACTTCTGAACTGATTTAATATCTGTTTATTTATATAGAGAGGTAGCAAAGCCACTTTCTGCTCTGCAAGTCTTTGAAAGATAGGTTTTAGAAAAATGAACATGTTTTAGAAAAATGTTTAGAAAAATAGGTTTTAGAAAAATGAATATTACAAATTCTATAGCAGAGGGTAACATCTGCTCTATCTGAAATAATACCTGCTATAATGGAATGAGATCATAATTTGGGAAAAAAAGTCAACTTATAGAGTGTTAAGTGTACAGGGTTGGCTAGAAAATTAATTGTGGATCAATTAATCATAAAGAACCAATGCACCAAAATAGTCTAGGTGTTATCTTCTAATTATAACTAAAATTGGAATGTTATTGTTTTACATAAAATAATAAACCAGGAACACATAAATGGCCAAACATTATGAATTGTTTTGTTCCAAACATTTCAACAGGCTATAGCCAGAAAACTTCTGCTGGTGATAAGAAGTTTGTATCTGAATACCAGGGTGTTTGATCCATGGAGACAAATCAGCCCCTCTAATAATGTATATTAAAATAAAAAAAATTGTCACCATGATGAACAAAGGATATTTGGTGCTTTCTTTTACTACTGTCTGTTTAGGAAAAAAGCACACTATTTACTCTACATGTATGAGAGATTATATATGGAACCAAATATTTATATTTAAATAAGCCATATCTAACAAATTAGATATATTATATTTAATAAACCATATGTTTATAAAACCTCTGGTGTGGATACCAGCAAGAAATACTTTCTTTGTCAAATTCACTCAAATTTGAGAAACTTTGGATTACTTTATGAGATTCTTAGGTCTGACTCTATTTTTCTCACCTTTTCTAGTCAATGTGTTCATTTAAGCATATTCATTGTGTCAAAGGATTTAGTTCTGTTGTCTCTGACTTGGATTTGATAAGCACAAGGTTTCTGCTTAGATCCTTTCCAGAAAATACTTCATGCATATATTTAATTCTCACATAGATGTTAGGAGACTGATATTGTTAGAGACTTTTGGAAAGAACTGAAGCTAAGTGTACCTCTTATCAGAATTTTTTCACTAAAGCCCAGATTAAAATAGATGTATGATGTATTTCACAGTATACATCAGTCAAAAAGTTAAAAAATTAATTTATGCTTATACTTTAAATTTTTAAATGTGTACTTAAAGTGTAAAAACTCTTCATTATCTCATTATTTACATTTTGTTTTTTTTCTATCTCATTAAAAAATACCATCTTTTTAAATTGTTTTCATAACCCCCAAATAATGAACATTTTTAAAATTCCTACTTAAATCTAATGATTTACAAAATTTGGTAACTAAAAGAAAAATTCAAAGTGCACTCCCAACATGCAGTTTACCTGGTCCAACTTCAGAGATTCTTATTGACAAGGATAGTGTACAATTAAAAAATTTATAATATTTCAAAACTTCCACAAATCTGATTTGTTTGATGGTCTCTGTCTAACAATAATTGGATTATCTGTCTATCTATCTATCTATCTATCTATCTATCTATCTATCTATCTATCTATCTATCTATCTAGCTATCTGTCTATCACTAATCTAACATCTACATATCTGTTTAGCATCCTTGAATTCAATTAAATCAGTTAAAAGTTATACATTTGCATGACATGGTTTTGATTTCCCATATGATTGCTTTCACTGAGACAAGTTTTGGTGCTTCTCAATTTTCTGTGGGGGAGGCAAGAAAAAATTTAATATTGCACTTTTAAAAACTAAAAAAAGCCCAACTAAATGGGAAAAAATTTTCAATATCACTAGCAATCAGAGAAATGCAAATCAAAACCACAATGAGATACCACTTTACACCAGTAAGAATGGCCCACATCAAAAAAAAAAACAGGCAACAACTAGAGCTGGCGTGGATGTGGAGAGAAAGGAACACTCCTACACTGCTGGTGGGAATGTAAACTCGTCCAGCCACTATGGAAAGCAGTATGGAGGACACTCAAACTCATGAAAATGGAATTACCATTTGACCCAGCAATCGCACTTCTGGAAATCTACCCAAAGGAGACCTCAATGTGGGTACAAAAGGACACCTGTGCTCGGATGTTTATTGCAGCACTATTTATAATTGCAAGAACATGGAAACAACCCAAATGCCCCAGAACAGATGAGTGGATGAAAAAGATGTGGTATATATACACAATGGAGTATTACTCATCAATTAAAAATGACAAATTTGATGAATTTATA
>PVHY01019361.1:0-27533 GCA_004024945.1 Uropsilus gracilis
ACCTAATCTCCAAAAAAAAAAAAAAAGCTGATGATCAGTACAAGAATATTATGAGGTATTGTCATACCTTTTCACTGATTTATTCTACAAATAGCTCATATCTGCAATTATAAAATGTGTTACATATAAAAGAAAAAATTTACTTTCAGTTTTCTCTTCCACTATTTATTATGAAATTGCCCGTTTTCAGTAGACTCACTTTAACCTGCTTTGTCCTAACACAATTTTTCTCAGATAAGCAATTATTAAGTATGTATTTACATATATACATATATATTCACATAAACATATTTACACATCAAACTCACTTTTTATTTTCATCGACTTAGATGAAATTGTTTTCAGAAAGGTCAAGTGCATAACTTAAAGTACTTAAACTTGTAGACTATTTTATTTGTACTTAAAGTACAAATTTGTAAATTTGTATAGAAAAGTAGGTTTTTCTACTACTGAAAAGCACACTCAACAAAGACTTCCTTAAAAAAAAAGCCAAATGACCATAAATACGCTGTTTTTCTACAGCATTTACACGTTTTCACAGTAACTCACAACTTAGTTATAATTAAGTTATAAAAATCCAAAGATACATAAAATACTATATACAGAAAATCAACCTATATAGATGGCATTATGTTAATCAATCAATTAGCGATTCTTCAAGATCTATGGTTGTAATGAACAAACAAATCTATCAACTAGTACTGGGGCACACACCTACACACACGAATCTGTTACATTACAGTACACACGCACAGCTGTGTAACCAGGATCATACAAAAATGCCCGGTTTGTAAAAATGCCTAGCTTTTTAGGGTGAATGGCTCCAGGTCAAGTCTTCAGAGCCTGTGCTAAGTAAGGCACTGCTCTGGGCTCCAAATTCCCAGTCGGGAAACGTTTTCAATGTATTTTTTCCTTTTAAAGAGAAAGACAAAAATGTTGGCATAGTGGCACCAGCAGTCAAACTGTCTATTCAAACCAGAAAAGGTATAGAGAGATGACCCATTTTATAAAGCATCCTCCTCATCAGGTAAGGAACACCGGATATGAACAAATAAATGCATCTCTAGGCCATCATTTCCCAACTTTCAAATATGAAAGAGGCGTGGCTAAGGGGAAAATACTTTTTGACAATCTTTCATTGTAACATTCAGAGTCTTCCAAGGTCTCACCGTCAGAAGTAAGCAACAAAATCTAAATCAAAACTCTAGGGACTTCTCAATGTTCCTTCCTCTACATCTCCACCCCTTGGAATATGTGCACAAATGGTCAATAAAATCTATTTCCACGTCTATCAATGAACCATAAAGCAATACACAACCAATCGTGCAGTATTAACAGCCTTCACCTGTAACAGACATTTCACCTACATTAGGATTTTCACAAAGGAAAGCTTTAAACATTTTGCTTTAGCCTATATGATTGTTTTTCTCAAACTGCTGCGGCAGTCAAAAAGAAAAATCACATGCCTCTAAAAGTGAAGGCCGTGCCCTTTTTTTTTTTCTTTTCCTATTGATGACCCTGTGGCCATTTCTTCTCAGAGTCTGCAGTAATTTACGATAAAACAGGTGAAAAAGACAGCCGTTCTAGGAAAACATTCAAGAATTCTGATATGGGAGGGTGACAACGCTTGTAAAGGTTTTTGATTCAAGAAGTTTGAGGAAATTCCTCCCAGAAGAGCAATGAAGTAGCAAATGTGCATTCAGCAGGGGCGGGGCAGCGCTAAGACCTCAGAGAAAAGTACCCACTTTAAATTGGACACTTGGGGGTGGGGGGGTGGGGGTAACCAGGTGGGCTTTCTGGATGGGAGAAGAAGGTTGCTAGAGAGTGGGGCACACGCAACGCAGGAGTGAGGAGGCAGGCACCAACCGGCTTAACCCTTCCTTACACACACACACACACACACACACACAAGCACCCTCCTTCCTGGGGGCGGGGCGGGCACTGCCCTCACACAGGAAGTCAGGAAACCCGGGGGACAGAGAAACCACGACTTCGAGTCATTTAAACCCTCTCGCCCACGTCGGCGAGGGGCCAGCAACTACCCCCCTTACTCCCGGCGTCCACCCCCGCGCAGCAAACCTGGAACCCTCGGGCGGCGATCCTGGCTTCACCTCGTCGCACACCTCGGCACCTCCTGCACACGCCTCCCCCCAATTCCACCGCCCTCGGCGGGCACAGCCCCGGCCCCAGAGCGCCTTTGTGCACTGCCTCCACAGCCTGCCCTCCGTCCGCGCGCACCCGCGCCCCGCCACCTTACCGGGGGCCCGGGGGCCTCGCGGGGACCAGTTCTCTCTTCACCTAGCACAGTGGCGACGGGACGCAGAACCGAGTCTGAAGCGAGCTCCACCGCGACGGCCGCAGCCGCCGTCCCCGCAGGCTGCTCTCCAGAGGAGGTGAAGTGCCAGGGCACGTCGGAGCGCGCCGGCGCGGGGGCGGGGCGGGGCGAGCCGGGCCGGGCGGCTCGGGCGGCTCACGTGACCGGCGGGGCGGGCCGGGCGGCTCACGTGACGGCCCAGGAGGGCACTGAGTAGGTCGGCTCCCGCGGTTCCTGGAGAAAGGAGGGGGAGGAGCGAGGGGCCCGAACTGTTTGGGGAGCTGCGGACTTAGTAGGCGTAAACACGTTGTAAACATGAAGTGGGGTACGTCCAGAACACAGGGGTGGGGTAACCAGGGGAGGGCAAACGCAAAACGGGGCGAACACTGGCCTGACCAGAGAACACAGGGGAAGGACAGCGGCAGGGTGGTGGTCGCTACCCGCTCCCTTCTGTGGCCCACTGGCCTGCTGGGAGCTGCTTTGCGCCGGAAATTCTGCTGGGAGACGAAAAAAGTGCCGCACGCGACGGAATGGGACTCTGGAACTGTTCAGTCCATATTCGGGTCCTTGAGAAACTGCCCTCTGTTGGGGCTACCATGGCAATAAAATGGACACGCAAGCTGTGTACATTCAGGACTCCGGAGGTCTCTGCGAGCCCGGGAGCTGCTGCGCCGCAGTCAGGCGGCTCGCATTTATCAGCATTTAGGCACCCACAGACCTGCGGTATGCAAGCCCCGTAGGTGCCACAGTGTCATTGCCCAAAGTCATTCCAGTTTGCCGCCGTTTGCAGTATGTCAGCATAGACTCTAGACGTCAGAGATATTACAGGTGTTTCCTGGTGATCCTAGGGCAGAAGTTCTGCTGGATTGGAAACCTGGAAAGAGACCTGGTATCTGCTATCGTCATTTACCCTTTTTGACCTCAGCTATCAAAGGAGGGTAAGGCTCAAAAAACTTTCTAGGGCTAAAATGCGATGACTTTGAGAAAAATTAACCGGTGTTAGAAATTCAGAAATCAGAAATTCAGAAAGCCAGGCGTCGTGGCGTGCACCTGTAATCCCAGCTACCTGGGAGGCTGAGGCGAGGGATCATTTGAGACCGCGGGTTCTAGACAACCCCGGACAGCATAGCGAGACCTAGTCTCTAAAAATAAAAAAAAAAAAAATTCAGAAATCACCCATTCAGTATCAACTGTCGAGTGTGCCTATTATGGTGCCCCAGTGGAATTTTAATAACACTAGAAGGAAAAAAAAAAAAAAACAGTGATTCAGAAGCTACTCTTTGGAACTGGCTTATTTTTGTGCTTCGCCTCACACTTAAAGAAGCAACATTTTTCTTAGCGCAAACTAACTCCCAATTCTTAAATATTACAAAGAACTCCTGGGATATTGGCAAGGTTTTAACAACTCTAGTTTACCACCTTTTGATAAATCAGATATCATGGGGGAAGGCTAACGTTTTATGATATTCTTTTATAAAAGAAAGATAAAATTAAGCCTCAAGCCATACGGCATCAATATACCCATGCTAACACCCTTTTCTTGGCACGGTAGTCTTTCCTGTTTCTCTCAGTTTCTAATCTGTTATCGTCTCTCTGTCCTTGTTCAGCATAGAGAGTATTGTGGTATGCTTCTAAAACTATTCTTCATGAATATGTTTATAGAAGGACAGACTGCATAAAGGAAACTACCCTCAGGGAAATGTGGAAATGTGTTGATGGTCATATCTTCCCCATTCTCCAGACCTTGATTTGAAACCACACTTGGTTTCATCAAGAGATAGAACAAAAACAGTTTGCATATACTTGCTGATCTGCCTGCAACTCCACTTCCTATTTCACAACCTAATCTCAGATGATACCACAGTGCCCACAGTATGCTGATCACTACCAACAGCAGATGGAGTCAGATAAAAAGCTCTCTCCCAAGTGTGTGTTTTAAAAGGACCTGATGGAAAGCTATGAAATCATATGCAACATTGCCTCTAGTTAGTTTTTAAATAACACTGGTAACATATGTTTGGCGCCAGTACTCAGGATCTCAACAAATAATTTTCAGGATATTGACATTTAACTGATTTCTTATAAAGTAACAGTTCAAAGATGTAGAATTTAAATGTAAGCTCTACAAAAGCAGAGATTTCAGTGTGATCTGTTTATGTATGTATATTCCAAGTGCTTGAAAACATCTGGCATGTGGTAAATGCATAATAAATTTCTTCCGAATGTATTTTGAGTGAAAATGAACTCTAAATTGCTGAATAAACTATTGCTGCTTCCTTCCTAGCACTTTAACAGGTAACCCACTTTTTATTATGTATTTCTACATAAAAGGGTATAAAACTTTATCTAGTATGACTGGTTTGGTTAGGCTATGGAGGAACAGGAATTTGACATTATCAAAATTACAAATGTATATATACTCTGACCCCTCCAATTTTACTTCTAGGGATTTAGCTCATAGATATACTTCCGCAATTGAGAAATGATATGATATTTCTTATAATATTGGTGAGAATAGCAAGTGACAAGAAACAACCTAGATATTCATTAACAGGAATGTTAATGAATTAACATGATATATCTGCCTTTGAACATTGTGTAGCTGTTTAAACAACAAAAGGCATAATTTTTTGTTATTGAATGAGAAAAGCAAGGAAATGGTGTGAAATAATATATTGACTTGTATATATGCATTATTGGGAGAGACTGTTGAGATATGGAAAACTGATGGTAGACTATTGATAGACTTCACTGTTTTCATATTTGCACTTTTTGATACTAGAACCATGAGAATGATTTATCTGTAAAAATGTCTAATTTTTTCTGGTTTCCTTGTTATTGAAACATTTAGGTTTCCTACAATTTATAAAAGTCTACCTCATTAGAATAAGCATATTAGGAAGGCTAATACACTTACTAGCTGAACTTTTAAAAATTCAGGGTTTTTTTGTTGTTAAGTTGAGAATAAGTAGTACCTCTTCCTTTACAATAATGATTTAAGATCCAGGTATAAAATCTAGTTTGTGCCTTAGTATACACTTTGTCTGATATATGTACAATTTGAAAATTACTTTTCTTGCAGTAGAGGCTTATTTGAACAATTTTAATGTCTTGAGTTCTCGATTAAACAATGAAATTATGGGAATAAGACAGGATGCCCATTGTCACCACTTCTGTTTAACTTAGTACTAGAGACTTTGGTCAGAGTTATCAGTGTAGGAAATAAAGGAAATCTGTGGGAGCTGACCCGAAAATGGGGGACCCATGGGGTGAAAGCACCCATGGGCGAAGCTCTCTGTCCCCACAGGAAGGGTGTTTTTGGGAGCTGACCTTTACAAGGGGACCTTTAGGGCGCTGCCCCCAGACCCCAGGTAAGGGAATTGTTGAGGCCATCCTCTGATTTAGTAAACAATTTTAAGCAGCCCTGTGGTTAGGGAAATACCCTGACCACAGGGCTGCAATCTGTTGATATGTTAAGTCTCAGTGAAGGGATAACAAAGTAAAAGATTGATGCTTTTGGAAACTTATATTGTTAGTTACAATACACCTAGGATAAATCTGCAATCTGTTAATTGCATATACTCATAAAATGCTAATATAATTGCCTAAAACACTATATATATCCACAAAAAATCTCAAATAAATCGCAACAGATTCATCACCCCTTGAGTGTGTATCTGTTCGCTATTCGCCGGCTCCTGTGTCTTTCCTGCCCAGCTGAACTCTGGTCATCTGGCCTGTGCCCTCGCCCGGCCGGTCCACAGCCACTCAGAAAAGAAGAACTGAAATTATTACTAGTCATTGATTCTATGATAGATATATAACAAATATAAGCATTCCTTCAAAAAGTTATTAGAAACATTAAATGATATACAGCAAAGTGGCAAGTGACAAACCAATTTACAGAACTCCATAATTTTTTTATACACAGATAATGAACAAGAAGCAAAGGAAATTAAAAAAATAACTCTTTCAAAAAGAGTTAAGTTAGAGTCAACCTAACAAAAGAGATAAAGGAGCATACAATAGGAATAAGATGTTATCAGTGACTCCCATAATGACATGAGATGTTATCCCAGGCCCATAGATGGGGAGAATCAATATAATCAAAATGACTCTCCTGCCTAAAATGACATACAAGTTTAACACAATTCACATCAAACTGCCAGCAATGTTTTTCAAGGAAACTTGAAAAAAAATGAAATATATATGGAACCACAAAAAGTCTCAAATTGTAAAATTAATCCTGAGAAAAGAGAGAAATGGAGGTATGTTACTTGACTTCAAACTTTACTGTACAGCAACAGTATTAAAAAACAATATGGTAGTAGTACAAAAATAGTTATATCACTAGAACAGAACTGAAGGCCCAGAAATAAATCCACGTACATACTACCACTTAATCTATGATAAAGCAGCTATGACCATCAAGTGGGGAAAAGACAGATGGTGCTGGGAAAATTGGAAAGTCACATAGAAGAATGAAGTCAGATTACCCACTGACTCCATACACAAAAATAAACCCCAAAGGGATTACAGATTTAGATGTAAGACCTGCAACAATAAAATAAATAGAAGGAAACATTGATAATACATTCCATGATACCAACAATAAAGATTTTTTGGTATCTCAACCCCTATGGCAAGGGTTTAAAATTAAAAGCAAACTGTTGGGATTACCTCAAGTTTAAAAGCCTCTGTACAAAAAAAGAAAATACAAGATGATTAAATAAACACCATATTGAATGGGAGAAAATGCTTTTACAATACATAAGTGATAAGGGATTAATATCTAAGACATAAACTCACTAACAATTTAAAAAGCCCAATTATTAAGTAGGCATCAGATTTGAACAGGTAATTCCCCAAAGAGTATATCCAGAAGGTCAAAAGACATGAAAAAATGTTAATCATCACTTGCAGTTAGAGAAAACACAAGTTAAAACTACAATAAGATACCATCTTACACCTATGAGAATGACATACACATTAAAAAGACCACCAAGCCAGGCATGATGGCACGGGCCTCTAAGCAACAGCTTATGGAGTCATGGCTGGGTCTGGGGATCACGTTTCAAGTCCTGCCTGGGGCCACATAGCAAGACCTACTCCCAAAAAAAGAGTTGGGCCTGGTGGCACACGCCTTTAATCTTAGCTACCTGGCAAGCTGAGGCTGGGGATTGCTTGAGTCCATGGTACCACAGGCAATGTGAGCCTGTGGTTCCATGGGCAAAAAAGAGCAAGAACTTGTCTCAAAAACAAAAAAAAAAAAAAACAAAAAAAACACCAACAGTAAGTGTTGGAGAGGATGCAGAGTAAAAGGAACCCTTTTATACTAGTGTTAGAAATGTAAACTAGCATAACTATATGGAAGTAATCTGAATTTATCTTAAACTAAAAGTGGAAATACTGTACAATCCAGTAAACCCTCTCTTGAGCATATGTCCACAGAACATAAAGCCATCAACAACAACAAAAATAAATTTGACAGTGTTCATTCATAGCAGCATTATTTACAATAGCTAGGACATGGAAACAGCCTAAATGTACACCAATAAACAGATAAAAATGTGATATATGCACAACATGGAATATTATGTAGCCATAAGAAAGAATGAAATGCAACCATTTTCAACAAAATAAAAGGAGTTTGAGAGAATTATGTGCAACAAACTAAGAACAATAAAAACAAATGCTAGGCTGGGCGCAGTGGCATGCGCCTTTAATCCCAGCCTAAGAAGGGAGGCCAAGACTAGGAATCGCTTGCGTCCATGGATTCCAGACCACCCAGGGCAATTTAGCAAGACCTAGTCTCAAAAAAATGCTGGGCATGGTGGCCTTTGCCTATAATCCCAGCTACCTGGGAAGCTGAGGTTGGGGATCACTTTAGTCGGTGGTACCCCAGGCTATGTGAACCTAAGTTCCCCGGGCAAAATAGCGAGACCTAGTCTCAAAAAAAAAAAGACCAAATACTGGACATTTACAAATACTGGTCATTTGTGAGAGTGGCACTGCCAAGTTTCTTCTTTGGAACCACTTTCTATAGGCTATATATTTATGGTCTTATACCTACTTTTACTCTGTTAGTGTTAATTTAGATTTTCTTTGTTAGTTGGCACGGTTTAATATATTGTTTTTTGAGTCTTAGAATGCTCAAAACTTCTTTACACAAATTATGCTTATAACATTTCTTAGGAACACTGAGTAATGGGGGAAAGCTGTATAACAGCCCTTTGATACTTTTTTGTCCACTGAACACTTCAGCAAAAACAATAACCAATACCCTGAGGGCAAGTGAAATGAAAGGGGGAAAATACTGTGTAAAAAGCAGCAACAAATGCTAAAGACTTATTTTTAAAAATATTTACTTAAGTCTTTTTAGTACTCTCTAGATCATTGAACTTTTTATGATACTCATTTTGATCACTCTGAAGTGCTTCTCAGTAGTTGAGGCTTCATCCTAAAGGATATAGTAAATTTCTTCAAAGAGAGATTTTTTTTTTTTAATAAAAATATTGGTTCTGTAGAAGTCACTATTCTCATTGCTGGTTCTAATTCTCAGAAGGGAGGGAAAAGAGGGCCATACTTATCCCTTCCAAATAATAGCTCTTCATAAGCAGGATCTCACAGGTAATAATTTGCATAAAAGCTGCCCCATATGCAATGTCAACTAATACTTAAGATATTAAGTTTTGTCTTCTCAAATATGTGTTTCTAAATCTTTAAGAAAATTGATAAAACTTCTCATTTGTATTTCTGCTTTGATATTCATTTCAATTTTTAAAAAATAGTAAGCAGCATATATCAATCATTCACTAAAAGAAATAATTTTTAAGAGATTATTAGTTTTAACAATATGGCAGCTATCTAGTTAAGAACAAGACTCTTCTAGACCGGGCGCTGTGGCTCGTGCCTGTAAGCTTCAGCCTATGAAGTGGCAGGGGCTAGGGATCACTGTTCGAGTCCCGCTTGGGGCCCATAGTGAGGCCTAGTTCCAAAAAACTAGCTGGGCATGGTGGTGTGCGCCTATAATCCCAGCAACATGGGAAGATGAGGCTGGGGATTGGCTTGAGTCCATGTACCCCGGGGCAACGTGAACCTGTGGTTCCATGGGCAAAATAGCGAGACCTAGTCTTAAAAAAAAAAAAAAAAAGACTCTTCTAATTCATTAGATCAACATTAGATCAACTTTGATATTTATAAGAATTTCAATCGTTAAAATTATTGAGATTTTGGAAGGGGAAAAAATTGAACTTTCAGGGAAGACTGTACTACATCTGTTGATATTATCATGACAGCATTTAGATAGCTGTCATGGCAACCATAATTTAATCCTCCATTAGTGCCTTGGAACACCCAGTGTGATTCAGCAGGCAACACACTTCTATCCTAGTGAGTCAGGGAAAATGCCAAAGCTCTCACTCAGCATTGCAAAGGTATCATTAAATGAGATATAAAATGCCATGATTTGTGACCATTTCTACAAACGTAAACTGTTGACTTCAATAAATATTTCTCTAAAGTCTATTTTCACTGAATTTTTTTCACTAATTTTTAAAACATTTTCATTTTGTGCTAATGTAAAGCCTTTCTGATTGTCTTTATGCAATTCAAAACACATTCTTCAATCTGATCAGTGCAAGTTCTGAAGCTAAATATAACATTTTTTTGAAAAACTGCCTCACTGGCCAGGCATGGTGGCACATGCCTGTAGACGGCAGCCTAGGAAGTCGCGGCCGGGGCCAAGGATCGCGACTCGAGCACGGACGGGGGCACGGAGTAAGATCTTGTCCCAAAAATAGCTGGGTGTGGTGGCGCGCACCTGTAATCCCAGCTACTTGGGAAGCCGAGGCTGGGGATTACTTGAGTCCGTGGCAACGTGAGCTTGTGGTTCCACGGGTGCGAGACCGAGTCTCTAAATAAATAAGTAAATAAATTTCCTTACTAGTTTTGTTTGAAAGTTAGTAAGAAAAGGATTGAAGGCCGAGCATGGTGGTGCCTGTAAGCGGCAGCCTAGGAAGCCGCGGCAGGAACCAGGGATCGCAGATCGATTCCTGCTGGGGCAACATAGCAATACCTACTTCCAAAAAAATATCTGGGTGTGGTGGCACGCGCTTGTCATCCCAGCTACCTGAGAAGCTGAGGCTGGGGATTGCCTGAGTCCGTGGTACCCCAGGAATGTGAGCCTGTGGTTCCACCAGCAAAAATAGTGAGACCTAGTCTAAAAAAGAAAAGAAAAGAAAAGAAAAGAAAAGAAAAGAAAAGAAAAGAAAAGAAAAGAAAAGAAAAGAAAAGAAAAGAAAAGAAAAGAAAAGAAAAGAAAAGAAAAGAAAAGAAAAGAAAAGAAAAGAAAAGAAAAGAAAAGAAAAGAAAAGGATTGAACTTAATTGCTAAAATGAGATTTTTGTTTTCAATGGTGTAAACATTACGAAATCTAAAATTGTCAGGATGATAGAATTCAAATCTTTAGTCTACCTCCCTCCCATATGTTGCATATTTTCTAAGACCTATGCAATCAGAATAATTAGTCTAATAAATCTGAAACATTGAGTTTCCACAGTATGCTATTCAAAAAGTTTGTCTAAATAAAATGGATAAAATAAGTAAGGTAACTACATGGAAAAGACACCAGTGAAATTCTCCCCATGTAACTGAGATTACATTACTAATGGAGAATTTTTTTTTTTTTTGAGACTTAAGTCGCTATATTGCCCAGGGTACTCAAGTGATCCCCAACCTCAGCCTCCCAGGTAGCTGGGATTACAGGCACCCACCACCGTGCCCAGCTGCTTTTTTTTCTATACCAGGTTTCAATATGTTGCCCGGGATAGTCTTAAATTCACGAACTCAAGTGATCCCTGGCCTCTTGCCTCCCAGCGCTTGGATTATAGGTGCACGCCACCACACCCAACCCTAATGGAGAATTAAACTTTATTGCCACTTTTTTCTTTTTGGCTAACTCTTATTGACTATGTCGTGTGTGTGTGTGTCTAAACATCTAGTAAATAAAGTGTTACTTAAATAGTTAAATTGGGGGTAGAGGGTGATGAAAAATCCTCTCTTAATTTGACACAGTTTGCCTCAGCTGTCACTCTCCTCTTATGGCTTCACTAGCACCACATATTTGTATTTGAACTCTTGATCATTTAAAAGTATCTACAAAGACAGTTTCCATAGCTTCACACAACTAAGCCAATTTGCTGCTTGTCTTCCCAGTTTTGATGAAGTTTCTCTGCTATATTAATACCCACTATTGTAATCCACATTTCTGAACAGTCACTCATGCTTACATGATTAGCTAAAAAAGAGTATATTCTCTTAAATTGCAAAGATTTCAGAAACATCTTCCTGAGTGGATAACATGTATTTCTTATGTTAATCTGTTAAAAGTGATTACATATTCTCTGTCAAACTGGTTCCACTTCATTTCCATGACCTTCGATCTCTCCAGTGTGTTTGCAGTACACCACCTGATAATGTTATTGCCTTGCAAATACAAGCTGAAAAAGAGACTTCAGTTTAAAACCTCCTCTCTGATGCTATTTCTTAAACTTGTACATATAGCATGTCTTATTTTTAAACAAACTCACATAGTCAAGAAAACTATACACATATTTTAGGGTTTTGATTTTTGTTTTTTGTTTTTTATTTTTTTTTTTTTAGACTAGGTCTCGCTGTGTTGCCCGGGGTACCGCAGACTCAAGTTGCCCAGGGTACGGCGGCCTCAAGTGACCCCCAGCCTGAGCCTTCCAGGTAGCTGGGACTACAGGTTTTTGAGACTAGGTCTCGCTATTGCCGGGGTAGTTGCTAACCCATGAACTCTAGCAATCCCAAGCCTCTTGCCTCCCAGCCCTTGAATGACAGGTGCGCGCCACCACACCCCGCTTTATTTTAGGCTATTTAATGTATTGACTTTTTACTAAGAACAAAATTTTAGCTTTCATAGGATAAGGGATGCTGGAGTTCTATCAAAGTTGATAAAGAAATGAGAAATTATTTACTTGATGGGGCTAAGTAACTTTCTACCCCCTAATTGGAGGGAAAGAGGTGGTAGAAAGACTCTTTGAGGGAACTTAGACCCCCCAGATCATAATCCTGGATGTCATTAATAAGTCATCTGTGCAAAGAACGTTTTGGATGATGTGTTATAGCCTCAATTTCTTCCTCTGTCAAATGAGAGTTTGCTTGGATGAGTCTAAGATTCTGTTTATTCCTAATATTCCTTGATTCTTTTTGTGATCTCCAAATATTTGACCAAAGAAGTCATTTTTTAATATATACATAGAGGATAACTTTATTTTTCCTGCATTAGAACTATGTGGTAATCATAGCTGAAACCTTAATCATAGCTGAAACCTGAACCCTCTGCAAGGAAACTCTTGTGAGTCTTTATAGACGGTCAATGAATTCTCCATAGGAAAACTTGGTGAATATGGTCTTACCAGAGGTTGGTGGGTGAGACAGCTGTGGCTATTGAAGATTGCATCAAAGGTGGCCTCAGCAGAGCTGCCCAGGTGTGGGATTGAGGGGAGCATGGAGACCCTGCCCCACGGTTGCAGTCATCCCAGTCAGATATCATGTGCAGCTTCTTGGACACAGGGACCACAGGAGCAGGGATGAGGCACACTAACAAAACCAGCAGCCAATCACCTTGCAAGGGAATGTGTGGGACTTGCAGATCTCATTTCTTCAGTAGTCCATCTATGGGAACCGAGAGAGCAAGGATGATGACACCTCAGATAGAGCGAAGATGATGACACCTCAGATGGCAGCAGTTACCTTCTTGGTGCCCTTATTACCCAGATCAAAGTGTCCATTATAATCCCCCATGAGGACAAATGCCTAAAACTTGGTTCACTGATGGGATCGGATCTAGTAATTGTCAAAACTTTATCCTTGAGGGAGGACCCCAGGGGGGGGAAATCAATCTCAGATTATTTTAGGTCAAAGAAAAAAGGTAGATCTCTTCCAGTCATTAGATCTTCACAGCCTTGAGGGTGCTGGGGGGGCCACTTTGGTGACAAGAATACACGGGCCCTCTGTCTTGCCTTTAAGAGCCGCTCAACCACTTCGGGGCAGGAATCCAGGAACTACCTAGTGAGAATCTTGCCTCTGCCGAAGCCATCCCCTGGGCTCGCATTCCAACCCTCCTCATCCCTTCTCCTCCCCCTCACCTGGGCCCTGGGGCTTTCCTCGCACACCCGACTCCAGAGTGTTTCGCTATTTGGCGCGTTCTTGGAAAAACTTGATTTATCTTTTAAAATAAGATTTCCTACAATACAATAATATTTTTCATCTACCCTCAAAATAGTTTTGCCTTGTAATCCTTTAAATACTCCTTGGATGAGAAGAAAACGATAATTACCCCCATTTTTTCAATTAAGGGAGTTTAGGGACGTTTTCTTAATTGACGAACTGGAACAAAAGCATTTAGGGAGTCATTATCAGCTTTTGAGGGTGTTTTGCTTTATTTTGTTTTCTTCTGGAGTTCTGGTTACTGGTCTTAAATCCTGCCATTGCCAATAGTAGGCGTGTCATTATAACTAGGGTCTGGGTTACTAATGCTGAGAACACGTCAGTTTATCCACCTTTACTTCAAAGCCAGTGTATTTATGCTCCCTTCTTGTACCAAGTGTGGCTGTATCGTAAGAAAAAATATATACACGGAAGTACCAGCCTTTCAGGAAGTGGCTACAGATTAAAGGATAACACCCTGTGTTAAATTAAATCAAGTCATAATTAAGTGATTCCAAAATACGTTCCTGGATGGTAACATTTTGTGGAACTACCAGGGCTTCACTATGACTCATGCTGGATGTATCCCTGATATTATATGCTCTGTTCATAACATGTTTTAAAAAGAGGTCAAACTTACAAAATGCAGTATTAAAATGAGTGCTGGGTTAAGTGTAAGAAACAACCATTTTACTACAGAAACATGAACTGTTGATTTGAGTGGCTGGTTTGATTTCAACAGCAAAGAAAAATCACTTACCTTCCTACTTTTTCTGGTTTCCTTTCCCCGTTGCTGTTGGAATGCAGAGTCTGGAATGACTTGAAAGGGGAGGAATTCTACAAGTTTTGCATACAGAGGATATTTCTCTGGACAGTATGTGTTAGTCATTTTTATAAACAGGGATAATAAAGACTCAGAACAGATAAAGGACTTAAGTAAACAATTCACACAAGAGAAAATTCAGTTCTTTAACAACAGTAAAGGGGGTCCAACTCAATAATAATCAAAGATATGCAAATTAGAAACTAATGAGAGATTATTTATCAAAATGGTTGTTTTATAATACAATGACATCCGTGTGAAAGCTGCTTTTTTGTATACAGCTAGTAGTTAAACCCATTTAGCTCTGTTAATAAGAAAATTGACAGCAATACAAATAAAAGTAAAGCACTAGAATGCTTTATATTTTTTGAATTAGTACTTTCACTCTTGGGAATCAATTCAACAAAAGCTTAAACATGGAAAATATGCTGTGTACACTAACACGTTCTCAGTCTATTTGTCATACCAAAAAGGAGAAACTAAATAAATGTTCAACAATAGGTTAAGTATAGTTCATGCTTAGTAAAAACTTTGTGACGCAATTAAAATTATTTATTGTTTCTGATTTCATAGGAAAATATCATGTGTGAGATATCAAGTCATAAAATCTATGACAGATTTTTCTAGATGAGAAAAATCTCTAGAAAAAACTATTGAAGAAAATATTAATATATTGACTGCAGTTGCCTTTGTCTTGATAAGTCTTCTTTTTTTAACTTTTGACTTTTTTTTCAATATTTTATATTCCTCACTTAGAAAAATGTTTCAAGCCAAGCGTTGTGGCATGTGCCTATAGTCCAAGCGCTGGGAAGCAAGAGGCCAGGGATCACTTGAGTTCTCAGGTTCGAGACTACCCCAGGCAACATAGCGAGACCTGGTCTCAAAAAAGCAGCCAGGCGCGGTGGCACGCACCTGTAACCCCAGCTACCTGGGAGGCTGAGGCTGGGGGTCGCTTGAGTCGCCAGGATCCCCGATTACCTTGGGCAACAGAGAGACCTCGTATCAAAAAAAAAGTTTCAAAAAGATAAAAGCTGTATGTTTTTTATTATAGCTTTCTTTAAAAAATATCATCTAAAGGAAAAAGTTGAAGTCCCTCAATCCCATCTCCCACCAGCACACTCCCATTACTATTACCTTTAGAATTGTTTCTAAGCTGTTTCCATATAGAGTTTATGAATTAAAACAACTCATTTACATTTTTTACAGTTTATTTTGAACTCTTAAAATTCCAATCTTTGTCTGCTAAGGTAAGACTTCTTAATACTTAATTGTATGACCATCTTGTTAATTTTCAAAAAGAAAGAAAAATTACTAACAAAGAATGATAAAAGCTAGTATTTCATGGCCATAGAGGAATGTATAACACTTAGAAAAAGAGAGTAGAGAAGGATAAAATGAAGAATAGTGGAGGGCATGAGGAGAGAGTTCTTTGACATAAAAGTTTCAAAATTTTGGAATATAGTACACTGTGGATTATTTGCATGAGACAGTATACCATTGGGTTGGAGTTGTATGATATCACCAAAACTCAAGGCTTAGTAGATACACTCAATTAGTGAGATTTGGAAAGATCAGTGAATTGTCAACAGAAATCTTGAAGGAGGAAATGTTGGAGGAAAGAATTGCTTGCATCAACCCTTCCTGCAGATTTCAGTCCTCCTCTATTTTTAAAAAAATACTCTCTGAACTTGTGACTTGTGTTAGGAACATACAAATGTCTTTCAGGGCTGATTTCATTAATTCTACTTGAATAACAATCATACCACTCTATCAGCTGTTCTTTAACATATGATTCTGAAACTGAAAAGTATAACAAATTGCGCAATTTATTTTATTCTTAATTTTTGCAGTAATAAAGATGAATGATGTGATCCCATTTTATGATAGTTGTTAGCTCCTAGTGTGCCAGATTTAGCAGCCTATTATTTGTTGTCTTCTGGGATTCATCATTTTTCCTTCATTACAACATTGTGAGCTCACAGCCCTGTTAATGTTCACGCCCTCTCTGTACATTCCTTTCATGCTGCTCACCCATTATGGGTTATTGCCATCTGGTGGAAAAACAGGGTTGACTACCAGATGATAGTTCTGAAATTTCCGAAAGTAAAATGAAGTCATTTTTATCAAGGAAAAAATGTATTTATTTGTCTCATGCATATTCTGGAGTTCTAAAATCAACAATCAATTTTTATTCCATTTTACTAAGGGGACTATACAAGTTCATATCTAAATAGATGAAAGAGTTTGACTTTCCGTAAAGACCACACAGGATTAGTGCTTGTGAAAAAATTGCACACACTTTAAGTCACCCTATAACTATGAGAGGAAAACGACAAAACAAAACACAGCTAAAATATCTCATTTGCCTTTCCCATTCCCAGGGAGAAATACGATATTAGATATTTTCCATTTCTAACTTCTGTAATAGTACATTTGAGTCATTGAGCAGTTTCCAGGTATTATTAAAATGAAATTTATTCATATTCAAATTTTAACATAGTCTTCAAAGTGACAATATGAATATAATTTCAAAATAATGAGGATCTTCTGTTTCCCAATTTGTTATAAGATTTACTAACACTATCACAATTTTCAAAAATTTGAATTAGATGAGATAGCAGGCCTGAGCTCCTCAAAACTAAGAACATTGTAAAAGACAAAACTTGGAGGGGATTTGTTTCATATATGAGAAATTAATGAAGCATAATCACCACATTCTTGATTGGATTGTGATTATGGGAAAAATAAAAGGATAATTAGAGAAATTTAAATATTGGATGCATACTAGCTAATATTATGTATCAGTTTTAAATTTCTTAGGTAAGATAATGCTACTGTGGTTGTGTAAGAGAATACTCCTTTCTAGGAGGATATAGGATAAATGTTTCAATGTGTTGTTTCAATTGATTGAAAACTACAATATATCTGTAACATAATAATAATTGGAATATGTAGATAAAGGATATATGGGTATTAATGGTCTTTTTTAGTTTTTATATAGGCTTCATATTTCTTATTTCATAAAAAATAAAACCAGGAGGAAAACATCTAAAACATTTTTAAAACTTTAAAAGAAGATGTGCTTTTTAATCAACATATATAAAATATCTCAGATAACAATGAATAACTGATCAAGTGTATTACCTTAATGATAAGCCTGTTTTATTACTAGGTGTCTATGTATGTGTAAAGTTATTTAATAGAATCAAAGGCCATCAAGTACTTTTTGCATTGAGCCATAATGAATGATAGGAATTGGATTTATACTTCTACCTTCTGGACAAAATATGAAACTGTGATTTCCAGACATAAGACAATAGGAAGCTCAGGACAGTGTTCCCTAAATGATAGAAAACAAATGTGGCAAACTGCACATTATCCAAGCTTCAGTTTCAAGTTCAAGGAGGTGGGAAACCCAGAGTCCAGGGTTACCTGAGTTGAGGGAATAAGTTGAAACTGGTAAGAGCTGAAGTGAAAGTGATGAGAATTTGCAAGACAGAGTGCTGGAGAGGAAAGAACACTGCAGAGGAACGAACACTGCAAGCTAACAACTAAATTGAAGTACACAACTCGGAGGAGGTGGGAGGGAGAAGGTGGAAACCGTCAGGGGAGCGTGGGGAGGTGAGTCCCAGGGATTACAAAGATGTGAAATTTATATATAAATAAAGTTGTTGTTGTTTTTAAAAGAACACTACAGAGGAGCTTCAGAGAAATGGACAGAATCCCTTCACGTCTTCAGGTTGGTATTGATCAGCATACACCTGTGAAGAAACTGCTTGAGGGTAGAGAATGCACCACCAGAAAAAAAAGAAGGTAGAGGAATCCTTGAAGATCAAATGGGCTTGGGAATAGTTGGTGTTATCACCAGGCTGAATGAAATTCTTATAATTGTGACATTGAAGGATATAGTGAGGACAAATTAGCAATAAACTAAAGACTGTTTTAGTCCCATCTAACAAATTGTTAAAGTAAGCCTTAAAAGGATCGAATGGTTTCCAGCCTTACTTAATTGCATCCCAAGACAAAGCTCAAAAGGTATTTATAGGTACACACGCACACATACACAAAAAAAATCCAGCACCCAACAATGTAAAATACACAGCCTGGCATCTATTAATACTATATATATATTTTTTTTTAAAAAAACAAAATACAACCTAAAGAAGAAAAAAAATAGAAAAAAATGTAGAAAAGGAACATATGATAGACTTGGTAGATGAGGGTATTAAAAGTTTTAAATACAGTCCATGCATTACTGGGGCATGACAGAGATATATAGAAAATGTAATCCATATTGAACCTCTAAATATGAAAAGTACAAAAAGGATCACACAGGAAGTGATTAACAGCAGATCAGAGACCACAGAAGAATATATTAGTGATTTTGAAAACAGTATAATAAAACTTATTTAAAATGAACCACAAAGGAAAGGAAGATTGGAGGAAAAAACAAACATTTTGGTATGGAGCAACATCAAGGAATCTAAAATGCTTGGCGTTAGAGTCTCAGAAGAAGAGGAAAGGGAACTTGGGGGAAAATAGTGTTCAATATTGTTCAATGAGTCCCAAGGACAAGAAAAATGATCAATTTATAAAATTTTATAACTAATTGCTTAAAAGTAGCAATAAAGAAAAAGTGATCTAAAGTCAGTCAGAGGAAAAAAAGATTTTAAGTACACCTCTCAGTGAAAATATGGAAACCAGAAAAGGATAAAGCAGTATTTTTAACTTAACAAAAGTTTTTTTGTTTTGTTTTGTTTTGTTTTTTTAAAGGCGACTTACTCTTTACCTGGTGAAAGTATCTTTTACAATTTTTTTTTTTTTTTTTTTTTTTTTTGAGACTAGGTCTCCCTTTGTTGCCCGGGGAACTGCAGGCTGACGTTGCCCAGTGTACCATGTACTCAAGTGATCCCCAGCCTGTCTCCCAGGTAGCTAGGATTACAGGCATGTTTCACCACGCCTAGCTATTTTTTGAGACTAGGTATTGCTACGTTGCCCCGGGCCGGGCACGAACCTGTGGACACAAGCGATTCCTAGCCTTGGCCTCCCTCCATAAATTAAAGGCATGCGCTGCAATTAAAGGCATGTGCCACCGTGCCCGGCGAAATAAAGATATTTTAAGACATTCATATAAATATCAAAATAACACATTAATGTTACTTTGATATATTTATGTATTATAACATGATCACTATTGAACTATTTGCCACATTATATTATTTAGTTAAATATTATTTATAGTCATTATACTATGCATTGGTCCTCTGGCCTATTTACTGCTTGTTACAAAATAATCTTGTGGTATTTAACAGTCCCATTAACATGGAGGCAAAAAAATGAATGAAAATTTATGAAACCTACTGTTGTTCTTTCTCATTAATTTTTAACTTTCCATTCAGATTAACAAAGGATAAATAGATTAGTGAGACAATTGTGTTAACCCAATTGTATTTTAAGCTAAATAAGCTTATCATAAAGTTAGTTGGCCTAGTATAATTTAGTGGAATGGACTATCCAAAAATGATATGTGTCTGGGCATGGTGGCTCGTTCCTGTAAGCTTCAGCCTATGAAGCTGCCGGGGCTTGGGATCGCGGTTCGAGTCCTGCCTGGGGCCCGTAGTGAGACCTAGTTCCAAAAAAATAGCTGGGCGAGGTGGCGCGCACCTGTAATCCCAGCTACCTGGGAGGCTGAGGCTGGGGATTGCTTGAGTCCGTGGTACCCCGGGCAATGAGAGCCTGCGGTTCCATGGGCAAAAATAGCGAGACCTAGTCTCAAAAAAAAAAAAAAAAAAAGATGTGTGGTGATGAAAAAAAAGATGGGTCACCTACCGTGAAAAACTTTTTTGTAAATTGGCAAATAACTTAATATTCATCAGATATTCACTGAGTGTCAGTATTCTAAGCATTTTACTTGTTCTCCTTTAAGCCTTACAACACTTTTAGGAGTATACATTAATATTATCACCATTTTGTCATTGAAAACACTGTGAGTTGTCCAGGATCATACCATTAATCATTAGAAGAACCAACATCATCCATGCATGGATCATTGATATTTAATTGTGCATAATGAAGACAACAATGGCTCTCATTATCAAGGAATCTTAAATGAAGAAATTTAAATGTACACTCTGAATTATGAGGATATTGGGATTTTTATTTCATTTGTTACTTTTCTGGAAGTTCAAGTATGTAAATAACTAAATGAATAAAATCAGTGCAGGGCTGTTTCAAAGATTGTACTTTTTAGATGTCATTTTTTTCAAATCGGAACTTGGTTAATATTATCAAATAACTAGCCATTTTTCTGTGGATCAAGGTAAATATTTCTACTTCTTAGTCTCTCCTTTGAACTATCGTTATTTGGGTTTGGGGGGGGATTTATTTTTATTTTTTATTTTTTACTTACTCTTTAAATTACAACCTTGGAAAATGGTTATTGGAATACCTCTGACTCCTCCTTCCATTCACTCAGACCTCTCTCTTTGTTATTTGTTAATCTGTTTTAAGTCCTTTAGTCTCTTTCTTTCCTGGGACAGTGTCTTTTACTGGGTGAGGGGCTGTGTTTTTGTGACAAGGAGAACTGTGCTGGTAGGTTTTCAGTGTTAACCTTGTATTGGGCAGCCAGTCTATATTTATTTGTGGTCTATCATGTTTTCTCATTGATGGCTGTCTTCTTCAATCTCTTCTCTGTGTTATTTTGCTGCTTTACCTTATAGGGCTGGCATCTGATTTAGGGGACCTCACCCCCAGTCAGTGTTTGTGAAGTTTATCTGTGGGTACAGGGTACAGGTGTCTGCGAATGACCCTTGTAGATCATCTCCTCTCTTTCAGTTTGCAGCTTTGCTGTGGGACCAATGCCCAACTCTGTGGCCTTTCTCTCCTTTGCAGTGGGGAGAGGCACCTAACTCTCTTAGATGGCGTCTCAGAAATGAGATTTTGGCTCCTCAGACCAGGTGAGCACATAGATGTGTATTCGTGACATCATGTCTCCATAGTTGTTTCTCCAGTCTCACATGCACTGGATCTCTTTATATTCCATCTCTTGTGTCCAGCTCAGATGTGTGGACTGACATTTACCTGGTCCCTCGCCCGTTCTATGATGGGATTTGTATTATTAATGTTCTTCCTCCTCCTGAAAATTAGCTGGAGTGAGAGTGAAATGGAAGGGGCATTCCCCACCACCACCAACCCACCCCTGCCCATGTGCCAATAGTTCCCTGTGTGGGCGTAAGGCTGAATGGCCAGGCAGGTGCAGTCCCAAGCTCTCTTGGGGTGGGGTCTTGGCTGGACCATGCCTTGGCCCTCCTGACTGGCTGGCAGATGGCTGCCCTGTGCAACCATCCACTGGTGGGTGGGCCTAAGACCCCACCTGGACTCCCCCCTCCCAGGCTCTCTAGCCCAGGGGGCCTACCCAGGATTCCTCACCACCTTTGCTCCCTGCTGAAAAAGGGGCTCCGATGGTCCAGGTCCCCGGGCGTGCAAGCAGCCATGTCTGAACTATCAAGTTATTTGAATGATTTGTCTTCTTTAAAGAATTGTAATAATTCTTGAAGTTATATTTTAAATTCAGAGTCCTGATTTGTGTATGTGTGTGTGCACCCATGCTCATATGCAAGGACTAGAGACATTTGTGATTGTCACAATATAGGGGAGAGTGAGAAACCATTGGCATTTAGTGGGTTGAAACAGGAATTGCTGAGAAACATCCTATACAGCTACTGTACAGGACAGTTCCCCCACAACAAAGAATGGTAATTTTATTAACGTGTAGAAATCCTTCTGTTTATGTGTATGTCATATGTATATAAAAATCATTCCAAATATAGGGATGACAATGGATAAGGATAATGGATAAGAGGACACTGTTTTCAATTGCAATATTGACTCTTGATCATTCAGTTGTAATTGATTGCTTCCAAATTGTCACTTGAGAGTCTGTATACTAAGTTTATATACTAAGCACCTATTCTCTGTCAGGTACCATGGTATAATTGAAAGGTAGATATCATTCCTGTCATCATGGAAGCTGTATATTTTTCTAAAGAGACTTGATTGTTAATCATTTTTTGTTAGCCTAGAGTAGATTATTTCTAGATTTTCTAAAATATAAGAAATGAACTGTTAACAGTCTTAGCTCAAGATACAAATATAAAATAAAATTAATATGAATTAAATGAAACTGATCATTGTTGACGTGAGTTGGTTGTTGAAAATATTGATGATATGAAACTATTAATGTTTTTACTTTTTTATGAAGTAAAACCTCACAGATATCATCACTGTTACTAAAAATAACCATCTCTTAGGATGCAGAAGAATGTTATATTTGAAAATTTTTAGTGGTCTTTCTTATTACAATTATTCTATTTCACAGCAGTATTTTTGTTATTGAAATATGCCAACACTAACTTTATGCCTAGGTGAAATGATAACAATTTAAAAGCATTCAAAATATTTATTCATGTTTTGCTAGACACTTCAATACTAGGAAATAATTTCTTTGGATAGATATTATGTCTTCAAGAGTTCTTTATTAAAATGCAGATACTTCAGAAAGAAAGAGGGAGGAAACAGCAAAACATAATGTTTGAAAAACATTTTTTAAATTTACTGCTTTGGGGCAATTAGTAAAACATTAGTTGAGCTGGAAAGATGTGAAGATGGGGAAAGTAGATTGTTTACAATACAGCAAATACAATAAAAGATATACATATATAATCTACTTTGTATACAATATGTAATATAGTTGAGCTGTGTGATAGCGGATGGAATTTATCATTTTATTTACTTATACATGCACATATTTGTATCTTTTACAGTTAACATATCCTATGTAAGTCAGTTTTTTTTATGAAGTCAGTTATTTAGAGCAGAAAGGAAAGCACTAAATAGTTTCTCAGGTAACTTTAAGCACAAACTACACAAAGTGTTTCAGAGACCTAGAGAGAGGGTGTGTGGGGAAATATCTTTTAGCATAAGAAAACATGTGGTCCAAGGAGACCCTGTGGTGGAATCTCAGAGATCTAACTCTTGACAAATCGAATGTGAAAATTTAGTGTCATTTCTGCTGAGCAGTCTATTACGCTTACATAGGATATAATGCACAACTAGTCATTGTGTTGTAACTTTCCTTTGGGTCAGGGAGAGTTTGACCACATGAGAGGCATAGATGGGATTATTTCCTGGGCATTTTATAGTTGTATTGTTTTTAAATGATACACAATAGCATTCAACATTTAAGACATACTGAAAAGGTTTCATGCTCAACACAACTAAACCAATTGCACAGTCATGTGCCAAACAACGACAACAGTCCTCAAAGAAGGACTACAAACAGACATACATAATTTTCTTTCCCCTCTGGAAAATACCTTTTACTGAGATACCACCAACCGCAGAGTCTGTTAATGACCTTAAGCACCTCCTTCCTTGGCAATTTAGTTTTTCTTAAGTAGTCCTGTGTGGAATCTGGCAAGATGGTGGCACAATGAAGACATATGGCTGCCTCTTTTGTATATTCACAACTAGGTTGTGCAGAACAAAACTAAATCACTGAAATGAAAGCAAATGATGATAGCACACACTAGGAACACTGGTCTGGTGGAAAAGGAGAGGGAAAACTAAATGATCTGTGTTGCAAATGTACAACATGTACAACTGGTGAAGTACAACCCACAAAAGGGAGGGAGAGCTGCTGGCAGAATCCCCAATAATGAGTGACTCGAAGTCTCAGCTCAACATCTGAGACTCTTGAGACCCAACACTGAACTGAATAAGGGGATATCCAGTGTTGGTATCCAGCACAAATGGAACAATAATGGAGAACTTTAGGGGAGGGGGAACATAGCAAGTATTATAGCTTGAGCCTGAGGCTTTCAATACAGAACAACTGGAGCCTGGAAGGGGACAGGATTAACAGGTTAGATCACCCATATCTCCTTATAGAAAAGTCTGCTAAGAATAGCTGAGGCTGGGACATTCAAAACACTTGTTACTGACACATCCCTTCCCCTCCCCACCAGGTCTAAAACAAAGACAATAAACCAGTGTTTATGCAACCTGTTAACGACAGGAGCAAGCACGGGAGGATAAGGCTCAGTGTTAGGGGAAAGAGTAACTCCTAGTCCATGATGCCTTTTCATCTATAATCCTAACCCAGTGCTGCCTTCAGTGCTCAAAAATGGTCTCAAGGTGGGTGCTGATGTGAGCTTTTATGAGACACTTTGACCAAGGACCTGGCTTAGAGCAGAAGACTGTAGATCGTCACCACACAAATCTGGTGCCCAAGCACAGTAGGAAGCTTGAACCCCTACCATTCTAGTCATTCTTACCAATGACCCCTTTCTGTTGTCTGATTACTTCAACAGGCACAAAGGCCACAGTCTGAAATCTACCCCTATTACAATCCATAAAAATTTAAAATGAAGTGACATGATTGAAAAGGAGTTCAAGGTATTTTAACAATGCTCATGGAATTCTTTAAAATGCAGGTTATAAAGCAAACAGAAAATATGAGGTAGTTACAATTAGAATTAACAGAGCTAAGCAATACTATATTACAATTAAAAAACAATTGAGGGTCTCCAGAGCAAACAGATACAAACAACGTGTTTGTGGAGAAATGACCACGAAAACCCAGTGGTAGAGAATACACACATAGGACAAAAAGAAATCTAGAGAAAAAAGAATTTTAGAAAATCAAAGTACCCTCTGGGTAACTTAAAGAGAAACTACACCCTATCACGGTGATCCCAGAAAGAGATAGGCACAGAAAATTTATTTAAATGAACAATTGCTACAAACCACCTGTATCAGGTTTGTTGTTCTGCACAGGTTCTTTATAGGTTCTAGCAGTTACAGAGACATGCCAGGCAGGCCAGAGCCAGGGCTGGGGAGAGCTGGGGTGGGCAGGCGAGTCCTCCAGTGGCCCAGGAATCTTCACTCTTTCTCTGGGCTTTCTCTTTTCAATGTTCTGTCATGCTCTCTTATGCTCATGCTCTCCTTATGTTCATGCTCCCTGTGCCCCTTTGTCCCTGATCGCCTAGGCCCAGGTGTGCACACTCATACAAGCACACACCCACTGGATCACACAATCATGGGAAAGATGCAATATCCCAAGTGCTGTATATATAGACTAAGAAAAAAAGCCTGACTAACTCATTAATCCTAGACCATCTCTATCAGGAGAAGGAGCCACATGTCTTGAAGCCAGAGCCTCAAAGAGTTCCGAACAAAATAATGGCAGACATAAACCAAGACATAGTATTATAAAGCTGTTAAAAATGGATGACAAGGATGGAATGGTACACATTAAGAGAAAAAATGGGTAACTTACAGAGGGAACAACAATTAGACTCTCAATTGACATTTCCGTAGAAATATTACAAGCTTGAAGGTATTGGCAAGAGATATTTTATATATTTATTTGTTTATTATTAATTTTTTTGAGACTAGGTCTTGCTATGTTGCCCAGGGTCCTGATCCCGCGGACTCAAGCAATCTCCAGCCTTTGCTGGGATTACAGGCTCCCACCACTGCACCCGGATGCTTTTTTTCGAAATCAGGTCTTACTATGTTGCCCAGGGTAGTCTCGAAGTCAAGCGATCCCTGGCCTCTTGCCTCCCAGCACTTGGATTACAGGTACACACCACTGTGCCCAGCTGCAAGATATATTTCAAAGTGATAAAGAATAAGATTTCCATTCTAGAATCCTTTACCCTGTAAGATGAACATTCAAGACAGAAGGAAAATAAGTAATGGAATGTTATTGAAATGTTTAGAGACTACTTAATTCTGCAAGGTTCTTCTTTAATATGAGGGAGATCAAAAGCACTTCTCTACTGTATAGAAACTGAAGGAGATTTCAAACCCTAGTCCTACCCTCTAAGAAGTGCTGAAAGGGGCAGTCATATCTAAATTGAAGAGAAAACATCTACAAAGAACTGAACAAGGAATTAGATAGAAAAAGAAAATTAAGGACAAAATGACAGTAGCAGATTTTCACATATCAATAATATTTGAAATGTAAATGAACTGAATTCTCCAATTAAAAGATACAGAATGTCAGGTTAGATTATAAAAGAGGAGCCGGGCACAGTGGCGCATGCCTATAAGCTTCAGTCTTTGAAGCGGCTGGGGCCAGGGATTGTGGTTCTAGTCCCGCTCGGAGCAACACAGCAACACAGCAAGACCTAGTCTCAAAAAATAGCTGGGCATTGTGGCAGGCACCTGTAATCCCAGCTACCTGGGAAGCTGAGGCTGGGAATTGCTTGAGTCTGTGGTACCCTGGGCAACGAGAACCTGCGGTTCCATGGGCAAAAATAGTGAGACCTTGTCTCAAAAAAAAAAAAAAAAGAGAACCCACTTTCTGATGTCTCTAGGTGATGCACCAGAGCTCCCAAGTAAACATAGGCTGAGAGTAAATGAATAGAAAACAATCCCACAAACAGTGGGTCCCAAAAGCAGGCAGGGACAGTCATAGATCAGATAAAATAGATTCCCAGATAAAAAAAGGTAATGAAAGACAAGGGTGGACACTATATAATGATTAAGCAAAAAATACATCAGGAAGACAGAACATTCAGAAAGATGTATGTACCAAATGAAAATGCATCAAAATAGAGAAACCAGTTACTATCAATCTGAACACAGATATTGGGAAAATCACATTAGTGACTGGGAACTTCAACGCCCATTTTCACCAACAGAGAGATCAATTTGACAGAAAATAAATAAGGCTACAATAGCCTCAAATGAAGAATTAGACCACGTAGGATTAATAGTCATTTATAGGTTACTGTACCCCTCAAAAGCTAAATGCACATTCTTCTTCTTTTTTTTGAGACTAGGTCTCGCTATTTTTGCCCATGGAACTGCAGGCTCACGTTGCCCGGGGTACCACAGACTCAAGCAATCCCCAGCCTCAGCTTCCCTGTAGCTGGGATTACAGGCGCACGCCACCACACCCAGCTATTTTTTTGGAACTTGGTCTCGCTATGTTGCCCCGAGCGGGACTTGAACCACAATCACAAGTCCCAGCCGTGCTCCTTAGGCTGATGCTTACAGGCACGTGCCACTGTGCCTGGCTGTACATTCTTCTTAAGTGCCCATAGATCATTCTCCAACAAAACAAATTTCAACAAATTCATGAAGATTTAA
>PVHY01019362.1:0-27563 GCA_004024945.1 Uropsilus gracilis
TATTTCCACATTTTGATAGCTGTCCTGTTTGTTTCTGTGGCCAAACTTCTTAAGCTTCCAGAAGACCTTTGGCCATGTTGACTTACCCACTCTCTCCTTCCCCCTTTGAATTGTTTATTTCAGTTCAGCTTTGTCAGTGAGCTGATGTTGTCTCGGTTCTTTAAAAGATCCTGGGAGCATCCACATGCTCCTGGTCATAGGAAAAGGAACACCTCCTCTTTCGGACCCTCCTCAACCTAACAAATCTCTGACATCTTGCTGCTCCATGCCCTTTCCAGGGTCCATGGTTGTGATTCTCAATGGAGAGTGAAAGCACGGATTCATAATGAAAACCAGCCCCCGTCGACCACTGATTCTCAAAAGACGGAGGCTGCCCCTTCCTGTTCAGAATGTACCAGGTGAAGCAGCAGAAGAGGCGCCTAAGAGGTCCCCTGCCCAACAAGAGGCTGGTCAGGGGCAGGCCTCCAAGGAAGAGGTTGAGTCCCATCCTTGCAAGTTTCCAGCGGGGATCAAGATCATTAACCACCCCACCATGCCCAACACCCAAGTGGTGGCCATCCCAAACAATGCCAACATACAGAGCATCATCACAGCATTGACCGCCAAAGGAAAAGAGAGTGGCAGCAGCGGGCCCAACAAATTCATCCTCATCAGCTGTGGAGGAGCCCCCACTCACCCGCCAGGATCCCAGCCTCAAGCACAAACCAGCAATGATGCCAAGAAGGCTGAGGTGATCCCTGAGACCCTGGAGTCAAAGCCTGCAGCGAGGGATATGAATCTTCCTGGATCACCTGGAACCCTTCCTGGACAAAGATGGGAGAACTGTGGTATGTGGTCTGCATGGCGAAGGGCTGAGGATCCTAGCCTCTCCTTTCTCAAAAGAACTGCAGTCAGTTGATCTAGCTTGAACCAGGGGAAAGTCTTGCTTTCTTTATCCTGAAACCTTGACCTAGATCCTCTGGGCACCATCGACAGGGTTGTAAATACACTTTAGCATTTCTGTTGCCTTCTTTCTTTTAGAAAAGGATCTGTTCATTGTTTCTTTTTATCCTTTCTTGGCTGTGTAAGGAAGTAGGAATCTCTTTTCTCCTTCTTAATAAAGGAGAAAACAAGCATGAGGAAGAAAAATGACTTTCTTTGTACAGATACTCAGTAACCCTTTTGTAAGTTGCCTTGGCTATTCTCTGAGACTCAGTGTGGCTCAGATTGAAATGCAATTAGTACTATGCCCTCAGATTTCTCCTGAAATTTCTTAAAGAAAAGGGTACCTGGCAGCCACAATAGATTCAGCACATCTTCCTGCTCTCTGAGGGTAGAGATCTTAGAAGGGTGACCCCCAGACACCCACTTTAATGGGCCTGCTGGGCATCAGTTCAGGTAGCCAAGTAGCATCTTGGATTATCTCCCCTCAGCTGGCGGTGAGGCAGCAGGTTGCGCTCTCGACAACAGCTTGACCAACATCCAGTGGCTTGGAAAGATGAGCTCCGATGGACTGGGCTCCTGCAGCCTCAAGCAAGAGATGGAGGAGAAGGAGAATCAGCACCTGGAGCAGAGTCAGGTTAAGGTGAACTGTTCTGCCACACACAAGGGAGGTCAGGGCCGGTGCAGGGAATTTCAGAGAAGGGGAATATGGATCAAGTAGTCTGGGGAGCAAAATGTCCAAGTCCTGGTATAGAGGACTTGGTGTAAGTCTGCATAACTTTAGAGCTCCTCTGCCTGGGATCTCATTCTCCCATCAGGGAACGTTACTTGATGGTAGTTTTCTCTGGCTCACTCTGTACTCCATCAACAATGAGTTTAGTTCTCTGTCCTTAGTAGTAGTTAGCAGGTATTCAAGAAACAATGAAGAGACCTTAGTTTAGGAAGCCTTTGGAACTTTAGAAAAGCACTCCAAGAATACAGAAGGAATCAAGAAGCTTCAACAACATAGTTTTATTGAAAGATGTTAGTAGCAAATAAAGGGAATTAGATGTGAATTTTCAGTATTTCTCCAGCAAACAAAGTGAAAATTCACTAGGATATGTACCTAAGTGAAAATTCAAACTGTTCACTTAAATGTGCATTCATTAATTATACCTCGGTATTTTTAAATCATTAGATTGTTGCCAAAAACTTAATCAAATGCCAGCTATGCTGACCTGTATCTGTCCCCTACGCTTGGGTTGCTTTTCTCATACAAGCATGGGAATAAGCTGACTTTCTGCATAGCACATCAGATAGAAATGAGTCTAAGACCCGGGTATGAAAAATGGCTGTGGTTTCAGTGTAAAATCAGCACTTTACAAGTCCAGCTCTGCTCAAGCTCTCCTAAGGGGTTGCAGCTAGAAAAGAATGGATTTCAGCTTATTCGTGGGAAAAAATGAACAATGACAGAGAAATGGTTCTGTATCATCTAGGGGCTGCACTAGGTCATGTAAGATAACACTGTAACTGTATAAAGAAATAAAAGGTTTCTTTAAGGGGTCTTCTTTGAGGGGGCATGGGCAGGGGTGGTGGTTGGGTCTTCCATGTCATCTCCCCTTTACTTCCTCCTGACTTCTCCTAAACCTCAGGTTGAAGAACCCCAGGAAGCCTCCACATCCTGGCAGGACTCAGTGTCTGAGCGCCCCCCCTACTCTTACATGGCCATGATACAGTTCGCCATCAACAGCACAGAGAGGAAGCGGATGACCTTGAAAGACATCTACACTTGGATCGAGGACCACTTCCCCTATTTTAAGCACATTGCCAAGCCGGGCTGGAAGGTACCTCCTAGCATTGAGGTCACCCTGACTGACAGTTTGTCTTCGCAGATGTGTAGGAGTCTGTGTCTAGTGCCCTGGGGGAAAGTGTTCAATGCAAGGGATGCTAGGACTACAGGCAAATAAAGCTGTTGGACTGCAACTTGATACTGCCATAGCCTGAAAAAGTCACAAAATCATAAGGGCTCTTCACCCACTTTATCAGTACTACCTAAGTTTGTGGAAATTCTTCAGTGTCACAATTTTTGTGCTGCTTTGTATGCTGCCATTCTAAGTTTAGGTTAATAGCTAGGACTAAGTAGCTGTAGGAAAAGACCTTAATGAAAAAAAAAAAATAAAAGCATTGTTGTGTGAGCCTCATGACCCAAGATTTGCCTCCTGTAATGACACATATCACCTGGAAGGCAGAGCTTTAATCTCCATTTTACGCAGGAGATGCCTGGAGGTATCTAGCCTTGTACTGTCTGAACCACTGCCTGGATCTTCTCACAGGCTCTCCATTCTAAATCAAGGGTTTTTGTTTTTGTTTTCTTTTTCCCATTTGTACCTCTACTCCTGTTTTCCTTTGTTTTACTCACCTCTCTTCCTGTTGATCATGGTCTCACTCCCCTTCCCTGGGGAATTGCTGTCCCCCTGAGAAATGTAGAACAGATGGGGTCCTGGCTGGGGTTGTAGGCTCTGCAGCTCAGAGGCTTGGGGAGAGACTGCTAGTTGGCAGGGTCACAAGAACACAAGCCAGCCTGTACCAGTACAGTGGGAGAGCCTGGGGCTGACTTCCCCTCAGGGTCCCTCAAAGGAAAGTTTTCTGAAGTTGAGACCTGATAACTGGGTGTCATATCTTTTTTCAGAATTCCATTCGCCACAACCTTTCTCTCCATGACATGTTTGTTCGGGAGACATCTGCCAATGGCAAAGTCTCTTTTTGGACCATACACCCCAGCGCCAATCGCTACTTGACACTGGACCAGGTGTTTAAGGTGAGTGATCTAGTTTCGTCTAAATAGGGCCAGAGTCAGTCGTCGTGATATTCTTCTCAAAAGGAAACCAGTTCTCCTCATAGTGCTCGTCTACTCAGGGCAGACTTAGAAAGCAGCCAGCTCATCGGTGACTAGCATAAAACTCAGGTGAACTAAGGACAGCTGACAAATGCCATATTTCTGTGCAAATCCCTGCTGTGGGGAGATCCACTCTGACGCCAAAGAGGACTCCTCAAGGCAGTATGTTCCCAGCTACCTGTGCCTGATAGTGACCTGGGATGCTTGTTAAGATACAGCTTCCCAGGCACCTCTCTTGGGACTGCCAACTCTGTGGGTCTGGAATGGGCCCAGGAAAATGTGTTTTTAACAAGCATCTCAGGTGAAACCTAAGACAAAAACCTTTTTTAAAACAAACAAAACAAAAAAAAAAAACCCTCTTCTTCAGACTGGAGACCAGAAATTGAGCCACAGAAACATCTTCTCAGAAAGAAGTGATTGGGGATTTCAGCATGTCTTAAGTGCTGCTGGCAACTCTGACTGTCCTCCTGGGAGGGACAGTTATCTGGGTGGCCCTCAGCAGCCATCAGGAATTGGTGTTTCTTCCAATCTGGTCTGATGGACCCCATAGGTGGTAACTTCATCTCATTTCTCTCCCCCAATGCCTGACCACCACCAGCCACTGGACCCAGTGTCTCCACAATCGCCCGAGCACTTGCAATCAGTAAGACTCTTTCCTCTGGCTCGGGGCTTGGCCTTGCTTTCCTCTCCCTGCTCAGCATGGCTTAGTGGGCAGGGACGAAGCAGGGGCAGGGATCCTGTGGCTGTGTGAATGCCAGCCCTAAGCACAGATGCCCTAAACTTGTGGCAGTGAGGAAGTTTGTGATCACAGCAGCATCTACCCAGAAGTAAGGCTCTTGCCACCTCTCCTCCCCCATCCCATGTGCGTCATGAAGCTGCACTGAACAGAGCAGGGCATGGCACCACAGCTATGATAAGCACGTGGTGTAGACTTCACAGGCAATAGTTTCTCTCCCATTGTCTAGCTGGCTTTTTTTTTGAGACTAGGTCTCGCTATTTTTGCCTGTGGAACGCAGGCTCACATTGCCCGGGGTACCATGGACTCAAACAATTCCCAGCCTCAGCTTCCCAGGTAGCTGGGATTACAGGCCCACGCCACCATGCCCAGCTAACTTTTTGGAACTAGATCTCACTACGTTGCCTGGAGCAATACTCTAACCGCCATCCCTAGGTCCTGCCGCAGCTTCCTAGGCTGCCACTTACAGGCATGCACCACCGTGCCAGACTTGGCTTTTTTTTTTTTTTTTTTTTTTCTTTGACTAAATAGATCTAAATACTTTAGCCTCCCTTGGGGTGGTAGGGACACATTCAGAGGAAGTGGTAGGACTGTCCTGCCGTCATACATCTGTGCTGTCTACCTCTTCCCACTAACCAAAACTTTGAGATAGTGTTTACCTGCATCCGCTCCCCAGACTGGCCTTTTCTTTCTGGGCTGTCGGTTAGCTTGGTGCAGTACCAGAGCAGCTAGTGGGGTCCTCCCACTTGCTGCCCTGCCTTACTAACCCAGGTTTCTCTCTCTCCCTATGTGCCAAAAGCAGCAGCAGAAACGACCCAATCCTGAGCTCCGCCGGAACGTGACCATCAAAACTGAACTCCCACTGGGCACACGTTAGTATGGGAGAATGGCCTTGGGCCTGGTCCTAGTGCGGGGGCAGCTTTAGGGAACAGGCCAGCTCAAAGGGAGCTGAATTCAGGCTAGCACAACTCCTGGGATTGAGATGGGGTGTGTCCCCGGGCCCCTGTTCCTCATCTCTCCTGTTTCCTCCTAGGGCGGAAGATGAAGCCACTACTACCACGGGTCAGCTCTTACCTGGTGCCCATCCAGTTCCCAGTGAACCAATCGCTGGTGTTACAGCCCTCGATGAAGGTGCCGCTGCCCCTGGCAGCTTCCCTCATGAGCTCAGAGCTTGCCCGCCATAGCAAGCGGGTCCGTATTGCCCCCAAAGTGAGTGATTTCTGTTTTCCTCTACTAAGTGCTCCTTGTAATGCCTATAAGTCTAGTTGGGGAGATAGGCATAAATACATAGAAAATGTAATGGTACTGTAAGAGCTAAAAAAGGAATTTAGATTCCAGTGTAGATATTTGATAAACACCCAATGAGTTGATCAGCATTCCTACAAGGTGGTCATGATAGATGGACTGGGATGGCTAAGGAAAAACTCACAAGGGAAGCAGGTTTCAGAAAGATTTAGGTACGCAAACAGGTATGGAGAGAACATACTAACAGGCAATGCTGTGGAGGTAGGAAATATCAGTGTCTGCTCAGTTAACAGGAGAGGTCATGGGAATCAGTCCAGCTTAGCTTTAGTACTGTTGACATTTAGGGCTGAGTAATTCTTGTCATGGGGGCAGGGAAATGCTGTTCTTTTTTTTTGAGACTAGGTCTTGCTATTTTTGCCTATGGAATCGCAGGCTCACATTGCCCATGGTACCAGAGGCTCAAGCAATCCTCAACCTCAGCTTCCCAGGTAGCTGGGATTACAAGTGCGCACCACCACGCCCAGCTATATTTTTTTGGAACTAGGTCTCGCTACATGCCCCGAGCAGGACTCGAACTGTGATCCCTGGCCCCGGCCGTGGCTTCCTAGGTTGCTGCTTACAGGCATGCGCCACCATGCCCAGTCGGTAGTACTGTTCTAAAGGATATTTTGCAGTTCCTCATCTTTCCCCATTAGATATCGAGAGCACCCCCACCCATGTCACCCACTGCCACCCCTTCACCCTGTGATAATTAATTAAGGAAATGTCTGCAGAGATTGCTAAATGTCCTGGGAAGGGGCTCACCCCTGGTTGAGTATCACCAGTCTAGCTTAATGGGAAGATAAGGAATGTAAGTTAAAGACCATATTGTGGGAAAAGGTGGAAAAAAAACAAGTGAAAATAAATAAAATACTAAGAAAAAACCCCATCATGTTGTGATGGCTATCAAGTCTGGACTTGATCCTCCTAAGAAGGTTTTATGAGTAAGACCTCACCTTTGCTGAATTGGAAGTAGCATGGACTTGAGTTTAAAGTGCCCTGGATTTGCTTTTTGTTGTTATTGTTAATTTTAAAACTGTTTTAATAACATTATACATACCACCACATAATTTTACATAAATTCATTCATTTGGTTGTAGATTATATGTATTTTGTTGTAATACAATTTTCCCCACCTTTTCTGTTTGCTTCTTTCCCACTACCTTTACCCACATCATCCCTACTCCCCAAAGTAATGTTACAGTGTAGTATGCTTTTCCATATTTTCTCCACCCTCTTTAGTATAACAGACATACCTGTGCAGCCAGAGGCATTTTACATACGCATTCACAACACACAGAACTCTGAAAATGGGACCATACCATATGCACTTGTATCTCTTGGAAATTCTTCCAAGTCACTTGACATGTCTCTAATTCATTTTTTCTTAATGGCCACATGATATGCCACTGTGTGACTATGCCATACATTTTCTAACAGTGCCAATTTTATTTTTAAATTTTTTTTATTTTTCAAATAATTTATATATTACATCATTGTGATCCCTGGGGGTCACCCACCACCTCCCCTCCCTGGCCACTTCAGCTGGTCCCCTCCCGCAGTTGTGTACTTTCATTTGGTTGTCCATATATTAGTGAAACCATTTGGTTTCTGTCTTTTTCCTTCTGACTTGCTTCTAACAGTGCCAGTTTTATGAGAACATTTTGTTTCTAATTTTTTTCCCTATAAACAATATCTCTGCAATTATCTTCATTACCAGTGCTTTTATTTCTATGGAATAGAATCCCAGACACAAGAGTGTAGAATGAAAGTTATTTTAAATTTTACTAAATATTGCTGATTTCCCAAAAAAAAAAAAGTGTGGGAATTCACATTTGCATCAACAACATAGGATAAAACCTGTATCTTGACCAGCTATGGCAATATTCATTCTTTAGGTATTTGCTCATCTACTATTTATAAATGATGTCCCCCTCTTTCATTTTCTTTCTTTGCTTACCAGAAAATGTTAGCACCTTCTTGCTGTGTTAGAATTGTTCATTATAAGATGCTTATTATGCACAGTGCCCTTCTTCATATAGGCCTTATATTAGGTTTTATTATAATTTTTGAGAATTCTTTGTTATTAATATACTAGCTTTCTGTCTTTCATGCTGAAGATGTATATATATGTATACATATATATGTATGTATATAGTGTGTATTTTTATGTATATATGTATGTATACATACAAATATACATACATATAAAACTCCTATTTTTTTATTTCTTAATCTTGCTTATGGGCTCTTGCCACATTAAGATTTTAAATTTGTATGTAGGTAAATACCCCTTTTTTACAGCTTCTGGGTTTCTAGTCTTATTTAAGAAGGTCACCCCTCCCCCTGTAGTCTCCTAGATTCTCTTTCAGGATTTGTACAGTTTTAATTTTCCTGCTTAAGTCTTTGTCTGTAGTATGAATTAAGCATCCAGTTTTCTCTCAACCAGATACTGATTACGCCAGCCCATATTAAATGCTCTAGTCCCCCCCTCCAGCCTGAGAGTTGAGCCTTCATTGTATTCTGCATATTTAATAGTTTTTAAGACTTTTAAAAGACAAAAAAGAAGATGATTAGATGATTCCCAGCACGTCGCTTATTTTCGTCTCATCTTGTTTATTCTCACCTGTGACAGCTGAATCTCAAGGCCTCGTAATCTCCCTCTCAGCTGACCCCTGCTTCCCTTTCAGGTGCTACTGGCTGATGAGGGCATTGCCCCTCTCACCACCACAGGACCAATGAAAGAGGAGAGACTCCTGCCTGGAGAAGGGCTGTCTTCTCTGTTACCAGTTCAGTCCATCAGTTCAGTCCAGGCTGGGAGACCCATCAAAGTGGAGAGCCCGCCCCTGGAAGAGTGGCCCTCGCCGTGCCCCTCAGTCAAGGAAGAATTGTCTTGCTCCTGGGAGGATTCATCCTACTCTCCCACCCCCAGGCCCAAGAAGTCCTACAGCGGGCTCAAGTCCCCCACTCGGTGTGTCTCGGAAATGCTCGTCATCAAGCGAAGGCAGAGGAGGGAAATGAGCCGGTCTCGAAGGAAACAGCATCTGCAGCCTCCCTGTCTGGATGAGCCAGAGCTGCTTTTCTCTGAGAGCCCCGGGACTTCCCGGCCAGCCCCAGAGCTCGCTCTCCCCATGGCATCCTCTGAGTCTGCCCTGCAGCTTGGCTACTCCCAGGAGGAGGGAGAACCCTTTAAGACACCCATAAAGGAGACGCTGCCCATCTCCTCCACCCCCAGCAAATCCGTCCTCCCCACGACCCCTGAATCCTGGAGGCTCACACCCCCAACCAAAGTGGGGGGGCTAGATTTCAGCCCCGTGCGAACCCCCCAGGGTACCTTTGGCCCCCTACCTGACTCCCTGGGGTTGACAGATCTCAACACCACTCCACTAAAAAGCATCCCCCTCTTTGACTCACCCCGAGAGCTCCTCAATTCTGAGCCCTTTAACCTCACCACTGACCCCTTCAACCCTTCCTCCTCAAATATGGACATCCCCAAGGCAGACTCCCCTGAACCACAGGTTGCCAACCTGTCAGCCAACCGTTCCCTGACAGAAGGCCTCGTTCTGGACACGATGAACGACAGCCTCAGCAAGATCCTGCTGGACATCAGCTTCCCTGGCCTGGAGGAGGACCTGCTGGGGCCCGACAGCATCAACTGGGCCCAGTTCATCCCCGAGCTGCGGTAGAGATGTGGCCTCCCCTTGCCACTCAAGCCACCCGCTCTCTGGTTGCGTAGTCAGGCCCTTTGAGTGAGGATGGCAGGCAGGGACTGTCCACTCCTCTAGCCCTACCCTTCCTGTTATACTGCGACACGCCTCACCAGAGCTGCCACTGGACCTCGGTGAGCTGCAAGGTCCTGGGAAGCAGTCTCTTCCACCTTATGCCCCTGAGAGATTCTGATCCCTCACCCTCCCTTCTAGGTGGGAAGAGCAAAAACA
This sequence comes from Uropsilus gracilis, assembly GCA_004024945.1. Lineage (NCBI taxonomy): Eukaryota > Metazoa > Chordata > Mammalia > Eulipotyphla > Talpidae > Uropsilus > Uropsilus gracilis. The sequence continues at coordinate 9,755 of PVHY01019362.1, forward strand.
AGGGTGAAGAGAAATTAGGAACTCCCCCAAACTGTTTGCATTCTTTGCCCAGCAGTCTCTCACCTTCCCTGCACCTTACAGGGCGACCCTTGTAAATAGTGTATATTTTCCAAAGTATCCTCTAATTATAAATGTAAGCTTATTTCCTTAGATTATTATCTAGCAACTGCCAGAAGGTGGGTAGCATGACAAGGTTCCAGCGCTCCTGTTCCTTGTCTTTTGCTCCTAGGGGAGCAAGGGGCTGCTGTGCACGGTTTCTTCCAGGCACCAGGTTCCTGGCTCGAGGATTCTTACTATAGCACCCAGACAAGGGCTTCTGCTTGCCAGGACCCCTCTTATTGCCCCTCCCTTCCACCATCCTACGTTTCTAAGTCAACTTTCCTACAAGAAGAAATCCTAGTGTAAAAAGATCTCTTGCATTGGATCCAGGGTGGGTGAATCAGGGCGGGTGAATGGGTGCATCTGAAGCAAAGAAGTGCCCAGATGCGTGCCCAAGAGACGTTTCTCTGATAATGTCCCTAATCATGCCAGAGAGACTAGCACTGATGAGAACGTGACCGGAGGCTTGAGTAGGCTGAAAAGGGCCCTGACGTGCCTTCCTTAGCTTGCATCTCAGCTTTGCAAAATGTCACCTTAAGGCCCCAGCTGACCGCACGCATGTGAGCCAGCTCAAGAACACTACTGTAACTACCTGCTCAATAAAATCCAGGGTGGAAATGCTAGTCTTTGTGTTGGTGTCTGGTCCTTAAGGCAGAAGGAGGGGTTGGAAAGAAAGTGAGTGATGAAGCTAGTCACAGAAAAGGACAGCCAAAAGCCGTAAGAAGCAGCCCTGGAAGGCAAATGCAAAGGACTTGAGTGTGGGTTACCCACCTACAACACAGGCACACACCTTGCCCCAAATCTCCCAGAGCTGGTTCTGTACAAACGGCCTCTGGAAGCTCAGAACCTGTTGGTTAGCAGGCCTTTTAAGCTCCCCAATGAGGGGAAGGCCTACATAGCAGCAAACCTCCCTGTGACCCCACCACATTAGTTGCTTCATAACCTCCACCCCCAATCCAAGACCTGGGTGCCAACCTGCCCTGGTCTTATCCGAGCTCTCCCAGGCAAAGCCCTCCCAGTCCTACAGCCAGATTTTGGATGTTAGCTCCTGCCTGTCTCACCTGGACAGTATGGGGGAGCAGGGAACCCAAGGGATTGACAAGGCTCCCAGGGAGAACTAAGGGCCTCCTTGCCTGCGTCACTACCTAGGAAGCATCACCATAGCAACCCCAGCAGCAAACAATGCTGCCTGGAAAGCCTTCACTACAAAGCTGTCCCTCCTGGCAAACAGGCTTGGAAGAAGAATGGCCAGTAACCTGCTAAGATCACCCAGAGGGTGGAGTAATCCATCCAGGAACAGAGAACCTTTTCTGCAGGTAGGGGGTGGGGCTTCATCTCCCAAGTCTACCTTTTTGCCCTTTGCTGGGCTAGGGGCTGTCTCCTGGCAGCTGTCTCCTGGCGTGGGCAGCAGCTTTACTGGCCGGTATCTTCCTCTCAGTGTGATACTGTGAGCATGAAGAGGGAGGAATACCTAGTTCAGACCATGTCTCCCAGGCCCATCCAGAGGTGGTCTTGTAGGAATGACTTAGGGGCTGAGTCCAAGGAACAGGTGGAAGCTAGGGATCAGAAAAGTCCTAGGATTAGGGAGGAGGGAAAGGCAGACGAGCCTTTCCAGACAGGACAAGCTCTGCCATTCATGAAGTGCCTTGGAAGAATAACACCCCACCCCACTCCACCCCTCATCCCCACCCCCACCCTCCTGCATGCCTTGATTTTCACATGCATCTTTGAAATGGGGACTGTAGGCCAGGCACGGTGGCTCGTGCTTGTAAGCTTCAGCCTATGAAGCGGCCGGGGCTAGGGATTGCGGTTCGAGTCCCGCCTGGGGCCCGTAGTGAGACCTAGTTCCAAAAAAATAGCTGGGCACGGTGGTGCGCGCCTGTAATCCCAGCTACCTGGGAAGCTGAGGCTGGGGATTGCTTGAGTCTGTGGTACCCCGGGCAACGAGAGCCTGCGGTTCCACGGGCAAAAATAGCAAGACCTAGTCTCAAAAAAAAAAAAAAAAAAAAAGAAAGAAATGGGGACTGTAATGACACTCACACAGCTGAGGGTTAACTGAGACCTGGGTAGGTATTTAGCAGTGTCAGTGTGTGTTACTGCTTATTTCATGGAGGGTGGGGTGCAGGAAAGGGAAGGGACCTGCATTGTAGATGCTGTCTTGGATTTTAACGAGAGGTGAGGAAACACCAGTGACAGAATGGAACTGTAAGAGGCCTCAGGGGAGAAAAGCATGTGAACCCATTCTGTGGAGGAAGTCCTTCCTCCTAGGCTCAGCAACGGACATCTTCCCTCCCACCTTCTTCAGCCTGCTGTGCCCCTTAGGAGCAGCAGCTCCTAGACAGGAATGTGGGCATGCCACAATAGACAGGAGGAAAAAACATGGGAAATTAAAACCAATTCAGGATGGGAAGAGAAGAGGTGAGAAATCCATGAGGACAGGAGAGCAGTCATACTTCTAGAGGGCAGAGTAGGGCGGGCAGGAAGCCCCTGCCAGGCTTCAATGACCTGACGAGAACCCTGGGTCTGGAGAGGCCAGGAGCTTGTTCTCCGTGCCTACTCCAGGAAGGGGGGGCAGAGTGCTCCACCTTTTTGTTTCTCCCCTAGATGGTCCATTCCCAAGAACCCCAGACCGACCAAACATGGGCTCAGCGTGAGTTCCTCCTCCCCGATGAGTCCTGGGAGTTGCCTGGCTTCACCCCGCACCATTACCACCATTTGGCCATGAAGCCACCACCCCACACAGAAGCTAAGTCCCAGGTGCATCACCAAGTCCTCTGCCCTTACAAGGATACAAACCAGCACACCTGGGGCTTCCACACATGGCTTGATGTGGGGCGTTTGCCCCCCACCTTTCCCACCCGACCAGACAAGCCCTACGATAGCAGTGTCTGGCGCTGGTTGACGGACAGCAGGGCCCACCGCCAACCCCCAGCTGAGCCCCCCATCCCCCCTCCCTCCAGGATGGGCCCAAACAACTTTCTGGCCTTCATCCACTGTACTCCTATCTTCTTGGACATGAATAGGAAGAACCAGGTCATTTACAAGACAATGAAGGAGCTGAGAGAGATGGAAAAGCTCAAGTTGAGGAGTGAGGCAAGGGCACCTCCCCTCGATGCCAAAGGCCACATCCTGCCTCCAAAGAACTTCAAGAAGTAAGAGCAGCTGCTTTCTTAGGGAGCTCACCCAACCCACCCAAGTTTGGCTGCCCCCTCTCCCTCCCTGATTTCTCTTTCTGATGTCCACCCTTCCCACCTCTGGTCATCTGATACCAAACTCTTTCCTGAAGAGAGCTCAAGGGAAGGGATGGAGGCAAGGTAAGGACAGACAGGCTGGGGCTTCACGAGTTAACTGAAGTTGTATGTATACAACTGGACAGACTGCCTATTGGGCCCGGGAGACAGAGTAGCATGCAGTTCCTGATCTCAAGGAGCTCACAGGAGGCACATGCATTCAAGCATGTGTGACAAGAGGGCTATCAATTCAAGAGCACCAATGCCCAGCGACTGGAGCTGGACTGAAGTTCCACTTCAACTTCAGTGGAAGTCCCAGAGAGCTGGAGTCAGAGGCTTGGGTTAAAAGTCCAGACTGTGTTACTGGGCAAATTGCATCATTTTTTCAGACTCAATTCCATCATTGATAAAACGGAGATGGTAAATTCCAGGCCTCCTTCAATGGGTGAAATAGAGTGGATTCATGAATAGATGAAAGCATTACCCACTCTAAGAGTAGGTATGATTGAGGAAATTTAGGGATGCTGTGGGCTACAGCATTCTCCCAGGAAGGCTTCATGAAACAATTGGATGAAGGCTGGAAGCCAGAACACTCTCATGGCGTGTTGACTGAAGTAGAAGAGGATTGTGAAGGAGCTGAGAAACCACAGCTCCCCCTCCCTGTCCAGAGCGGGATTCTCAGGTACCACCACACACCCTTCACAGTTCAGGCACGGGGCATGACTAGCAGGAATGGGGAGAGTGCTAGAGGTAGAAGGTCTCAAATTTTAATTCCAAAGACATTTTAGCAAGAACACTGAGGAGTTGGAGAGGGAGGCTGTAGAGTATATGTACACCATCAGCTGGTGACTTTTGGAGATTATCCAGGACTTTGGCTTCTCTGCTATCTTTGCAATGGATGTACACAAACACTGGGCATATAGAGGTAAAACAACTTAGATCACATCCCTAAAGAATGTGTTGGATGTTATTCCATGCACATTAGCAATCTTATTCATCTTCCCATTGTCCTCTGATTAGAGAGGATTATCACCAATCATTTTACAGATGGGGCATTGGTCAAGGTTCTGCCTTGGCTTTCCCAAGACCAACCAGTGGCAGAGCTGGGATTTGAACCCAGGGAGTAAAGCTTCAGTGCCTCATGCTTAACCACTATGCTCTGCTTCCCCTCCTTTTTGATTAGGGAATCAGGCATAAATTACATAAAAAGAGCTGAGCACAGCACTTGGCACGCAGTAAAATATATAGTGATGGAGGCAGAAGCAGGACCCTCTGAACTCAAGCAGACCTTGGGACTTACCTGGATCCATTACAGACTTGCTCTCCATCTGTGACATTCTGAAACTCATCTGAGCCTTGTCCTCAAATACGTACTGGAATGCTCCCTGTTACTGTGTGGGGCAGTTACATGATCAGAAGGCAGGGAGCCTGGCCCAGAGAGAGGGCTCCATGGACTATTGTTGTGGGGATAGGTTCTCTATGAGATTAGGAGCCTCCTCTGGCTTGCTTGTTGCTGTAGGTTCAGTCCCTGGAGCCAGGAATGAGGGAATAAACTTCAGACGAGGCTTGCTATTCATGGAGGCAGCGGTGTGTGAGCTGGATCTTGAAGGAAGCTTGCAAGTTCACCAGGTGGGAACAAAAAAGAATAGCAAGAAGTGGGGTCTGACAAGCAGCTCTCTGAAAGGTTAGAAGAAATTGTTGAAATGACTCTGAGTCAGAGAGCAGGTTCTGAGCACAAGGGAGCAGAGGACTTCAGACACATAAGGAAAGGCCTAAGCTTCAAGATGTTCATTGTCTTGTTATAGAATAGAAAATTCATGTACAGACCTGCTGTTCTCAACTCTGGTATTACTAGAAACACCAGGGTCTTTTAAAAAATATGTTGAAGTTTTTGAGCTCCACCCAGGAGGTTCTAACTCACTTGACCCGGAGGACATGCTGGGTAACAGGTATTCCTACAAAGCTCCCCAGGATGATTCCAACATGCAGCCAGGCCTGAGAACCTCTGATGTCAAGAAAAAAGAGCAATAGGCTATCTGTTGAAGCAGGTGTCAAGCTGTTAAACCATAGGAAATTTGCCTCTATACTGCTATTGGTTTTGTGAAGTTGATTTCCAACAGTTGAATCCAATACTACAGGTGAAGAAAAGGGAGCCAGGAGACCAAGTATCAGATGGTAGCCCGTGAGAGTGGGAGGGGCTCTTGGATAGCACCCCATTCACCTGTGATGAGCAATATTTCAGCTGAGTTTGCTTTTGGACTCACGGATACTGTGTTAGCAGAGGAAGCACACTTGAAGAAAGTTAGGATCTGGATAGTGGTATTACATGCAATACATCAAAAAAGATGAAGCCTGACCATCTAAACGAACTTAATTTCACCAACCTAACACCAACGTATACAAAGTGTGTAGACCACTTAGCTTAGATCAATATCCAATGAGGTGGAAGTGGAAAGGGGGACCCCACAATCTGAGGGCTCCTAGCTTACAGAAGACAGTACCTTGCTTTCCCTTCTCACCTTTCCACCCTACCTGGGTCTCTCGTTTGACTTCTCTCTCCCTTCTCTCCAAACCCGTGTCCCCAACAGGTACCAACACTTTTCAGCTGGGGGAAGGTTTGAACCCCATGGCCTCCAGCTCATGCCTAACCCACTTCCCAATGACTTAGCCAAGAGCTGGCCCTGCCCGAACCCTCTGCCTCATTACCAGGAAACAGTGCAAAAGCTGGCCTTCCTACCCAGTGCACCTCTGAGCAAGGACCTTGTGAAAAGTTACCAAAGTCTGTTACAGGATCGGGGTGCCTTGCCTGTCTACTCCACCGCCAAGGTGCAATTCTTAGCAAGGCTGAGAAAGAGAAGACCTGCGCTCATATAGAAGACCTGCGCTCCAAGCCGGTGGGGACCATGGTGGGCACACAGAGCCCTGGATCCACTCCACTCAACCAATGCCCTGCCTCTTTAGCAAGCAACTTCGGGGTAACTGAAAGATCTAGTCCTAGAGAACATAGCCTTACCATCCCCCGGCCTCAAGTCACTTCTGTACCCCAGGCTCTTGGAGACACCACTGAAACTCTAAATTGTTATCTGTCTTCCTTGGAGGACTCTCATAGCAGGTGGGAAGATGGGGGGGGGGATAGGAGGAAAGCTGAAAAAGCTGGAAAGGGTCTGGTTCCCAGGCACCAAAGTGAAGGCTAATGGGAAGAAATAAGAATTAGAAGTTACCACCACATCCATAACCCAAGGGTGGGTCAGGGGTACAGGCAGCTTCTTAAGTAGAAAAGGCTTTGGTTTCACCCCTCCTTGGACCATTTGATACCTAGACAAAGATCAGAACTGTGACTTTACTGGATGACAGGTCCCCACATAGTGTCTAGGAAAGCAATGGTCAGGTCACAGCTAGAAGGATGGGCAAAATAGAGGAAGGCTGACTAGGCCTCAGCAGAGGGACAAGAGTAGCACAAAGTCAAGGTGCAAGGCGAAAGTCAGAATTATCGCCCCAGAGCCTGAACCAATGCTATCTTTAACCCCGACACCTCGGTTTTGGGGGTGGGGGCAGGGGAAAGGCAACAGAGACAGCAGCTAAAGTAGAAGTAGGCAAAGCACTTTGGTCAGAAAGGTGCTCACTCCTCTGGAGTGCAGATGGGGTTGAGAGGGTCTGTAAGAGGCCTAGCTAGGGGAGTGACTAGACAGGAAGCCACCCCATGTCCTCTTACCCCCATTGCACCTCCCAACTGGTGGTCTTCACTGACTGGGCTTCTCTTGAACTTCTACCTACTACCCTCTGTACCCACTTTTCTCAAACCCTGCAGGCACCTGGGTATCAAGACCCCACCAAGTTTCATTTAACCACTAAGTAGCTCTATAGCCATTGCCCAAGTCATTGTCCCCTTAGGCTTTCCTTTTCCTCTTCTTCAATTAGATTAAATAAAGTCATCCCTGTAGCCACAGAGTGTCTGGCACAGGTCGGTCCTCCATAGACAAAGCTGCCAACCATTATTCATAGAATAAAAGTAATGAATCAATGAAATGTTATTCAGTCATGATAAGGAATGAAGTATGACTCATGCTATCACAGGGATGAACCTTGGGAATACAATGATGATGAAAGAAGCCAGTCTGTAAACCCCACATCTTGTATGATTTCATCTATACAAAATATCTACGATAGGCAAATCCACAGCGGCACAAGATATATTGGCGGTTGCCAGGTGCCAGGGACAGGGAGAGTAGGGACTGACAGCTCAGTGGATACAGGGTTTTCCTTGGGGTAATGTCAGAACTAGACAGAAAGGAGTGGTGGAAAACAACATGAATAAATGAAAAACCACGAACTGTATACTTTAAAATGGTAAATTTTGTTACATGAATTTTCTCTCTATTAAACATCATAACAAATAGATGTAAGTAGAAGGTTTCCAAATTCCTAGTTCCAAATCTATAATTCTATGAAACAGACTTCCTTGCCATCTCTCACCGCAGTATGTGGGAAGAGTGGGAGAGATGGAGCAGAAGGGCAGAATGACGTTTCCTAAGTAACCCAGGGGAGTGCTAGGGCTCTGGGCATGACCCGTTCTTCCCAACATGGATGGCACTTTACCTAGGCCCCTAACTTGTCAGAGGTGGGAAACCACATCTCAAAGCAAATGGAGTTTCCTCAGTGTGTCTAAGGATAAACTGAGACCCCTAGAGGGGCTTTATCGCTCCAAGCCAAAGAGCCAGGCCCTGTCCCCATCCCCTGCAGGTAGAGCAGGAGGCCCTGGCTGAGTGCTCTACCTCAGGACCTGTGTGTCATCTGTTTCTCAGGCCACTAAGCCCAGACTGAGGTGGGAGGAATGGCAGGGGTGGAATGGGAGGTGTGGGAAGGAGGCCAGTAGACTTCAGAGAAAGCTACCTGCTCTCTGGCCTGGAGCAAGCAGTGAGAGAGGCAAGTTGCTCCTACACAGACCGCTGCCTGGCAGAACCAGACAACAGAGGCTGCAGGGTTCCTACCTGCCTGCTCTGCTGCCTGGAGAGGCCCTCTTCTCTGCTGTCCAGGGGTCTAGCATATTATTGGGCTCCTTGTGTTCTTTGGCTGCCAGAGGTGTGGAGTAAGACTCCTGAAATTCCTGAACTCCAGCAGACCAAGCAGCTGCGGGAGTTCTGACCTCCTTTAGGGAGTTCTGACCTCCTTTATCTGCAGACTCTCCTATAAGGTGGTGCCCATGTGCTCTCACACTGATGAAAGCCTTTGGTGTCACCTGGACCTGCCTCAAAGACCTACTCTCTCACCACGATGGTTAGAGGAGATAGGAGAGGGAGGCTGGACAAACATCCTCCCTCAAAGACCCAGGACAAAGTGCCCCAGAACACCCATGCTCTGCTGAAGGCGTCTGCTTCATGGATACTAATGTCACCACGAGAGGCCTCCAGAGCCACTTCTGAGTCAACACGGTCCTTTCCACAACCACCACCTCCCTAGGCTGGGTTTGGTCTCAGGAGCTAGGTAGTTGAAGTAGTTCCTGAGTTATCAAGCCCTGAGGAACAATGGGGGCAGGGGTTGGTCAGCAGTGCTGGAAGGTGTGGGAACCGCCCCCCCCCCCCCGCCCCAGGATGTGATTTGCCAAGGTTATCCCATCTAACTACCATGCCCCCCAAACCCATTGCTATTCCCTGAGAAGGCAAATCAGAACTAAGATCATCTTCCCAGTTCCCTCACACCTTCCACTTTTCCCAAGACCCTCTGGCTTATGGTTTCTGCTCATTGCTGACTCACTTGCTCCAAGTCCTTTATCTTTGCGCTTCCCTTCCTCCTCAGTTCTCAGTTATGTTGTCCCCTGAGTCACACAAATTTGTTCTTCATTAAAATCACTGCACCACCTGGTAATATGTTGAGTAGTTTATTTATTTTTTTTTTTTAGAGACTAAGTCTTGCTATGTTACCCAGGGTACTCCCGAACCCATGAACTCAAGTGATCCCTAGCCTCAACCTCCCAAGGCTGGGATTACAGGTGCATGCCACCACACCCAGCTTATGTTGAGTAGTTCCTATGGCTACTCACATAGTTGCCCATTTCATGGTAGGAGTAAGCCAACGCACGCTGGGTGGGTCCCAGGAGAGAACTTCACAGATGTCCCCGTATTTGCACAGCCATATGTGGTGGTCATTCAGATTCCTTGGTGAAGCTTGGCTGTGTGATTTCCCTTAACCTCCCATCACTTTCACCAGGTACATCAGCATGCATCCTACACAACAGTTGGTGATGTCATCAGCACCAGGATCACTAGGCAGTGGAGGTTGTGTGCAGGAGTGCCAGGAAGGCCCAAAATTTAGGCAGACAAAGAAAATGGAAGTGGGAAATGGAAGTAGGAAAGAAAGCAGATAAATAGAAGAGGGAGGAAGAGAAATGCTGAAGCCAGTGAAGGTGAAACAGCTGTCTCCGCTGGAGCTCAGAGGTCCAGAATACTTGGAAGACATTCGTCAGTTTTACCAGATTTTCTGAGAGGATCTGCAGGATCAAGGTTGGAGTACAGAGTCCCAGGGATGAGAGGGACCAGCATATATGCCACATATAAGCAAGGGAAAGGGGAAGAATAGATGCCTGTGGCATCAGCTGAATTCCGTGACTGAAAATACCAGGGGAGGAGTTCAACTGGCCATTCTAGTGTTTTGTCACCTGAGAAGTCAGGATAAGTATGTTAGGTTTCTCCTATGTCCTCTGGACTCTGGTCTAACACTTCATTCAACAAAATTTTGTGTAAGAGAAGTGGGGAGAAAAGGGACCCCTGCCCTTTTAAAACCTAAGATCTAGTAAGAAGAGGGACAAATAAACTGTGATAGCAGAATATGAGAAATAAAGTGATAGATACTTGATTGAACCAGACTATGAGTACCAAGAGGAGTGGCATTTAAGTTCAAGTGCATGTGAGTATACAGTTCCCAAGCAATAGTAAACATTTACTCAGCACTTACTATGTGTCAGGAAATGTTTTGAGAGCTTTTCATGAATCAACCTATGAATTCCCACAACACAATGAGTTAGGTCCTATTGTGACCTTCATTTTAGAGATTAGTAAACTGAGTTCTTAACTATTTTGCTATCCTCCCTGCATGAACTTCATGGCAACTTCACAGATTATATGTTATTTCAACTTTTTAGAAACATCCCATTGGATTAAGCACTCAAAGTCACCAGTTAGTAATAACCAAATTGAAATATTTGACCAGGCAGGCCTGAGTTCAATAGTCTTGCTTAGTCTGTTTTCATACAGACACTTGACCTTTTTGTGCCCTAGATTTTCCATTCATAAAATAGAAGAAAATCATCCTCTGATCAAATGTGAAGAGCTGCCTAGTCCAATATTTGAAAGACCTATTCTTTGGGGGTGAGGTAGGGATTAATAAATTTCAAAACTGGCATGGAGTTCCCAAGACCATTGCTAGAAAGGAAAATTGTGGAAAACAACTTCATTCCATTCTTCAGCAGATCTGACAGAGCCAGAGGAGAAAGCCTGAAATAGAACTAGCTGCCCTTAACCTTGCAAGGACCTCAGGGAGCTGTTTATCTAGCTCTGAATAAACCATTCTGTGAAGAATATTCTGGGAATTTCCTTATGTGGCAAGGCATTGACTGGGTCAAGTGAGTTCTCTTTCCCTTCCTTACCATCAGAGATAAGGACTGGCACTATTTAAAGTGCCAATTTAAAGAATTTCTTGAGCATATTAGGGGAGTGCTAGTGCCCTGGGAATGGTCCTTTCTTTCCACTGTAGATTAGGAAAGAGGAAAGTTGGATGTCCCTCTGCCTAGGATCCTAAACATGTGAACAGTGGGTAGGCTATTAAAAAATAACTCTCTTCAGTGTTTCCATTTAAAGGCATAAAAGGTTATCACAAGAAGGTAGGACCAGAAGCAGCCCAAATGCCCCAAAACAGACAATTGGATGAAAAAGATGTGGTATATATACACAATGGAATATTACTCATCAATTAAAAATGACAAATTTGATGAATTTATGATAACATGGATTTACCTAGAAGAAATCATATTAGCAGAAACAAGTTAGAAAGAAAAAGACAGAAACCAAATGGTTTCACTAATATATGGACAACCAAATGAAAGTACACTACTGGAGAGGAGGGGGGACCAGCTGGAACAGCCAGGGAGGGGAAGTGGTGGGTGACTCTCAGGGATTACTATGATGTAAAAAATATATATTTTTAAATTAATTAATTAATTTTAAACCAAGAAGGTTGGGACCAGTTAATCCCTATCTCCATTGAGATTTGGACAAGAGAACAGGGATTCTCATATAGTTAGAGGAAATTAGACTAGATAGAAAGAAGAACTTCCTGAACAGCTGAGTGATTCTGGAGAAGATAAGACGAGGTCAGAGGAAATAAACCATAAATCTGTTTAGGCCAGAGCTGTCCAACTGAAATATAATGGAGCCATAAATACAATTTTGAAACGTTTAGTTGCCACACTAAGAAGTAATAAGAAACAGTTAAAGTTAATTTTTACAATGGTTTTTATTTAACAAAATAAATCCAAATAGTCTCAATAGTTCCTTCGCTAGCTTAGCTGGTAGAGAAGAGGACTGTAGTTAATTCCAAAATAGTTTCAATAGAAATTATACTCAGTATAAAAATAAATATTTCCCTATTTTTCATATAATTTTCAAAATCTATTGTGTATTTCATGCTCACAGCATGTCTCAATTCAGATTAGCCATAGCTCAAATGCTCAGTCACTACATAGGGATAGTGGCTACTATATTGTCAGCACAAGGTCCAAAATTGCTAATGCTTGTCTGACACCCAATGAAAAATACAAGATGTTGTCTGTTGTTATCTAAAGAAGTTCCTCTAAGGGCTGGGTATGGTGGCACATGCCTGTAATCCTAGCTACTTGGGAGGCGGAAGCTAGGAATCACTTGAGTTCACGAGTTCGAGACTATCCTGGGCAACATAGCAAGACCTAGTCCCTAGTCTCTTAAAAAAAGAAAAAGAAGAAGAAGAAGAAAGAAAGAAATTTCTGTAGAAGTCCTGAGAACCTTTGAAGGAAAAGACCAAGAAAATCTTACCTTTCTGAATTCTTCTCAGCTTTCATATGAAAGTGGTCTTTTCATTTCACTAGAAATGAATGACCACTGCCTTCCTACAGTTCTTAGAAGCCACTCAGCAGTGCTCTGTGTCCTTTGTCAGTAAGGACAACTTGAATCCATTATGGGCTGTCAGATTAAGAGTCTGGTAAGAAGAGTACTGTGCAAAGAAGAGGAAGAGGCCCATCCTGGGGTAGACCAGATAGCTCTGTTCTCTCCACAGCAGAAAGGACAGTTTGTCTGTACCCTGGCCATGGCCAGTCTGGTCTTCTGGAGTGAATGGCTTGTCATGGGAGGAACCTGCCAAACAGGTAGGTGGAAATACACAAACTACACCACACGGTACGTACTTCTGGGATATAGCACTGTCGCAGCGTAGCCTATCTTATCTGCTGTATTCCCAGCTCTCTATAGAGCATTCCTCCAGATATTTGCACAACTTTCTCTCTTACCTAGTTCTCACCTCTACATAATGTTATCTGCTCTAAAAGAGCCATCCTCACCACCTCTGCTCCTGTCACCTGCTTTATTTTTTCTTTAGCACTTGCCACTGCCTGACATAACAAACCTAGTGGTTTGTAGTTTGCTCTCTTCATGAGAATGTGAATTCTGTGGGGACAGGGACATTGGTTCACTACCATATACCCAGGGTCTAGACCTGGGTGACACATTGTAGGTCCTCAATTAGTATTTTTGACTGAATGAAAGGAACACTTGTTCTAACTAGAGTAGACAAATGAAATGAAGGACCCATTTGACAGTTATGTGAACCACAGATAAATAAGTGGGACTTTATTTTGGAAATACTGAAAAATACTGGAAACCAGTATTTTTCAAGGAAGGAAGATATCCACTTCTCTTCTTAACAATCCAGCATGGTTCCAACTACCTGAATAGTGTTCCTAGGAGTTTTTTCATTTGAGATCAATGCAGTTACCCCATGAATGAGTTAGTTTGTTAAATTCTATAACATTTAAGTTAAAAAAGGATGAAGTGAGGGAATTTAGATGGGTTATTGGCAAATTCAGACAACCCAGCTAAGGAAACAAAGCAGCCTCAGAACATTCTCCCACATGTTCCACCATCTTATCAAAGCAATTTCTTCAGTCTCTGAAGGAGAACTCAGAGCTTTGTATTCCCAGAACATTCCCATCCTCCTTGTAACTTGGCAAAATAACACATTTACACAAGAAGAAAACAAGGAACATGAAAAGACAACAGAAAGTCTCCTTACTTCTGAGTCCTACTTCAGGATGGTGAGATAGAGTGAGATAGTATTAGGGTCACTGAACTTAGAGATGAACTCAACTCCTTTTCCACAGCTAAATTGCAGAGAAGAGCATTACCTGAGCATGATGGCTCCCAGGCCTAGGTAACAAAGGACTTATCAGACCAACTAGAAAACAAGAGCTGCTGTTGTTGCCCCACCCCATCTACACTGTAAACTCTAGTGTCTCCAGTTCATGTGGGAGGAGGTGTTCACAGACCAACATGCTCTTGGGACACCCCTTACAGTTGTTGGACTGGCCCACACAACTCTGCTAAGTGTCCTAGAGTCATCACTTTCTTTCTTTTCTTTTTCTTTTTTTTGAGAATGGGTCTTGCTGTTTTTGCCCATGGAACTGCAGGCTCACACTGCCTGGGGTACCACAGATTCAAGCCATCCCCAGCCTCAGCTTCCCAGGTAGCTGGGATTATAGGTGCATGCCACCATGCTCAGCTATTTTTTTGGTACTAGTTCTCGCTATGTTGCCCCGAGCAGGACTCAAACTGTGATCCCCAGCCCCAGCCGCTTCACAGGCTGAAGCTTACAGGCATGTGCCACCGTGCCCGGCTAGTCATCACTTTCTTATTTATTAATAATCTAGTATCCATCCTCTAAAGGATGAATTAACAAAAGACTCTTAAAGATATTGAAGAATTTTTAAACCAAGGGATGAATTTCTAAGAGTCAAGTTGGCAAACAGGCCTTTTGGCATTGGAGCCTCCCGGGTCTCTTCGGCAAAGATCCCTCACTGATCTGTCAGTGAATGCAATTAATCCTACTGAAACAATTATAGAAACCAGCGCAAAACGTGGATCTTATTCAGCCTCTATCCCAGGCAGATATATGACAGTAATGGATTTAAAGCATAGAGCGAACCAGAATTTTCCACTAAAACCAAATCTAAATACAGCCAGATCTGAACAAGACAGTTTGATAAATGGCATCATACTGTAGTTTGGTTTTCATTTCATTTTTTGTCTCCATCAGTATCCTACTTTTATTATAATGAAAACTGAGCAGGAGTTGGGAGAAGACATATTAGAGTTTGATTCCTGATCCTGTTGTTGGGTAACTGAATCCTAAGAGAGCTTTTAAAACCCAATGCAGAGTTTCTAGGTGCAGCCATAACAAAGTCTATTAAGAGGCTTAAACAATAGAAATTTTTATCTCAGAGTTTGAGAGGTTAAAAGTCCAAGATCAAGGTATTGGTTCCTTCCAAGGGCCGAGAAAGGATTCTTTTAAGACTCTCAGTTTCTGGTGGTTTTTTGGCTGCTTTTGGTACTCTTTGACTTACAGAGGTATTATCCCTCTTTGCAGTCATTCATCCTGTGTTCAAGCACCTTCTTTAATAAGGACACAGTCACACTGATTAGGATCTACCTTATCAACCTCTTCATTGATGGTTCCTTTAAAGATCTTGTCTCCAACCCTTAAACAGTTCCTTAAATGGAACTACCATTCGACCCAGCAATCTCACTACTGAGAGTCTGCCCAAAGGATACAAAAACACTAATTCAAAAGGACACCTGCACTCAGATGTTTATTGCAGCACTATTTACAACAGCCAGGATATGAAAACAACTCAAATGCCCCCAAACTAACAAATGGCTTAAAAAGATGTGTTATATTTACCCAATGGAATATTATTCATCAATCAAAAAGACAAATTTAAGTCATTCAGAGCAACATGGATGGAGCTAGAAGGAATCATGTTATCAGAAATAAGTCAGAAAGAAAAAGAGAAATACAGGATGGTCTCACTTTTATGAATGCTATAAAGAAAACAAACAAGCAGGCCGTCCGTGGTGGCACATGGCTTTAATCCCAAGACTAGGACGGGAGGCTGAGACTGGGAATCGCTTGAATCTGTGATTCAAGCAACTCAGTCGGGCAACATAGCAAGACCTAGTCTCAAAAAATAGCTGGGCATGGTGGCACGCACCTGTAATCCCAGCTACCTGGGAGGCTGAGGTTGGGGATCGCTTGAGTCCAGGGTACCCCGGGCAATGAGAATCTGCAGTTCCCCAGGCAACATAGTGAGACCTAGCCTCAAAAAAAGAAAGAAAACAAATAAGCAGGCAAGAAAAATTTAAAACTGCCAACAAAATGGAAGCATAGAGCAAAAGAGGGGGAGAAGGGTAAAATCAGGGGAGGGATGGGCACAGGAGATTAAGAAGGTGATAAGGCGATGGACGAACCCCAGGGTAGACGATGTAATATATATATATATGTATATATATATGTATATGTATATGTATATATGTATATGTGTGTGTATTTGTGCAATCAATAAATAATAATAATAAAAGAAAAAGAAATAAACTGAACAAAACAAAACAAAAATCTTGTCTTCAAACAAGACCACTCATGAGGTATGGAGTGTTAAGAGTTTAACATGTGGCCGGACATGGTAGCGCGTGCCTGTAAGCTTCAGCCTATGAAGTGGCTGGGGCTAGGGATCACAGTACGAGTCCCACTTGGGGCAACACAGCAAGACCTAGTCCCAAAAAAATAGCTGGGTGTGGTGGTGCACGCCTGTAATCCCAGCTACCTGGGAAACTGAGGCTGGGGATTGCTTGAATCTGTGGTACCCCGGGCAAGGTGAGCCTGTGGTTCCATGGGCAAAAATAGTGAGACCTAGTCTCAAAAAAAAAAAGGTTAACATGTGAATCTGGAAGGACACAGTTTAACCTGTAACACTTTGTTAACTTCCTCATTTGTAAATGGAGATCATAATACAATTCTTCCTCATATGACTATAGATGATTATAGTGCCCGCTTGGGCCATAGAATGTGCCTGTGCCTTAGTGCTGTCTGTATTAGACTGCGCCCCTAGGGAGCAGGGCACAGTGAGCCGTCAATACACAAAAGCAGGTGCTTGAGGGATGCATCTTAATGATGGTATATATGAAAAAGCTGCAAAGAAAAATCTGATGACACATGAGCCAAGGTTATCTGACTGATACCCCAAGTTGGAGAGGAAGAAGTGAAGCCTGAGGAACCCCCATATGTTGCTGATGGAATGCCCATTCATTAGCATAAATACTTTGAAAGGGGAAAATCACCTAAATTTCCTAAATGTGCTACAGTCATGTGGTAGAATACTAATCTAGCAGTTAATGCGAATAATGCTGAGCTGTGCCTATCTTGTGGGTGGATCTCGTTAATAAGACATTGAGCCAAAAAAGGGTAAAGTGAAGAATATATAAAATGGATCAAGCAGAACTGGGTGATATATTGCTTAGGGCTTTAGAAATGTACATGATTTGGACTATAAAGAGAAGTAAAGAATGACAAATTCAGGCAGGGATGTTATCTGAGGAGAAAGGTATACTTGGGAGCTTCAGCTGTAACTGTGGTAGTTTATTTTTTAAGCTAGGTGATGAGTCAAGGGTATTGGTTATCTTTATAAATCTCTGTGTGCTGAATTACACATCTATTTTAATGAATCAGGACTCAAGAAGTCTTATATAAACTGGGGTCTAAGGGAAGGTAAGGGGGAATAAAACTGGGGTCCTACTAGGGAGATTCAGAGTTGCTCCTGCCACCCTCTGGGACTTAGAACCCAGTGTAAGTTACTGAAGATTCATCTGATATCAACCACGCTGATAGGCTGAGGTCCAGAAAGATGACACCTTTCCTGTGATAGGAAAAAGAAGAAAGAAAGGAATGACTTTCAGATGCTCTCCCTCTCTCTTCTGAACTCCAAGTCCTGGGCTATAAAGAACCCCAGGTGGAGGCTCTCTCTGGAGTCTGGGAGGGCCACAGAGCAGACCAGAGCACACTCACATGCCTGCAGTCCACACCCCCCCAAACATGCAGGCTGATGCCCCCACATGCTGACACACGCTTCTGTCTAAATAACCAGGCACATGACATCCTGACAGTTTATAACACTGCTATTTATGCCTTCCGGATAGTGTACACACACACACACACCCTGACCAGGGCCCCAGAGTCTGGATAGTATACACACACACACACACACACAAACACACACACATACACATACACCCTGACCAGGACCCCAGAGTCTGGATAGTGTACACACACACACATACACACACACACACACCCTGACCAGAACCTCAGAGTCTGGATAGTGTACATACACACACACACACACACACACACAC
>PVHY01019363.1:0-27444 GCA_004024945.1 Uropsilus gracilis
TAGGCTGAAGCTTACAGGCACGGGCCACCATGCCTGGCTTTGTAATTTGAATTTTATGGCTAGCTGCTCACCAGTAAGATAGCCATTGATTTAAACGAATAATAAATTGAAATAGAAGTCTAGAAATACTCAAATTATATTACCAGAAGATCAGGGTCAAATTGTTCTCATCTGAAAAGTGAGTGTGTTTCTTAGAAATGATGTCCAATCTAGTGCGAATTTACTTTATGTACCAAAATAGCTTTAATCTTGGGTCTTTAGAGCCAGACAGAAATGTGAGATCCAAGATTTCAAAGTCAGATACAGATAAATAGGTGTAGCTTATATTAGAAAAAATATATAAATGAAGTCAATAAAAGTTTAGTGATTAAAGTTCTCTGGCATTTTGGCAAAGAAATGAAAAATATTTCAAGAGTAAGTTCTTTGTCCAGATAGTAGAGGCTACATTTTCTAAATTAACGATCTAAAAAGTATAGGGGAGATTTTGTTTTCTGTGTCTAAAATAAAACAGACACAGAACTGTTCTAAATTAGAATTTGCCTTCATTTTATTTAAATGTGCATTGAAACTGCAAGTGAAAAAAAATTCAGATATTTGAAATTCATCTTGGGCCAGTCAAAAAGTAGACAAAATCTCTGAATATTAACTTTTCAAACTGCATTAAGTTGTTGAATACATAATTTAAAATATATCTTACTTTGTAATATATCTCAATGAAAAGTTTAACTGGAAACCTAAAATAAAATACCAAAGAAAGCTTATTTGTACATGTTTATTGAGTACAAATATTTTATATTAAAATATTCTGTAGCTTTTTCACGTAGACCTTCATTGGTCATTGTCACCATTGTCACCTACTGTTCCTGGTCCTTTAGAAGGCCAGTGTTTGGCTGTTCACACTGTGAAATGTCTTTATAGCCCCGTTTCTGTGCACATCCTTATATTTCTATAATTCTGTCTTTAAAGATCCTCACATAACTCATTTTTCCTTTGAGGTCTTAATTTTTCTTTTCCCTAAGTGTGCTCTAAAACTGGCAAATTTGAATTTTTTTTTCCAAAGGGAAAAATTAGAATTTTTTTTTTTTTTTTTTACTTTACTGCTCTTGGTGGAATGTGTAGTTGAAATTAATTGTTTGGCCTGGGAACTTGCTGGTAAGAAATATCTCTCAGGATGTGAGCAGGCAGTCAGGGTAGGAGGACCATACCTGGCTGAGGCAGTCGGGGAAGGAGGATCCCAGAATTGTCCAGAATCACCTTTATTAGTTTACTAGTACCAGTACTGACTCAGTGGATTCATATCCAAAGGCTGGGCACCTCTACTGGGAAGTTAGGGTTTATATACACTGTACATGCTTCGGTGTTCCAGATGGGCTGTCATTGGTGGTAAATACAAGGCCTGAGGTGGCAAAAACAGAATGAGGAAGATTTAAGGACAAACTGGACTGCATACCAGGAAACTGAGTAAGCCATGTTTTTATCTAGAAAAACAACCCTGTTTTTCTAGATAGTTGCTTTTCAAGACCCCTAGGCTATATATCTTAGGCTGCTGTGCTTCAGCATATGTTATCAAACTTTCTCTGGGTCATCAGACTTCAAGAAGAGGGGTATTTTTTTTTTTTAACATTTTCTTCTATGAATCTTTCTGAATTGACTTTAGATAACAATAGGTATCTTTTTAAGCTACCCTAAAAGAAAGTGACATGTCTATGTATTTCACCCACACTGTCCTCCTTTTTCCCTCCCCCCCCCAAAGTATTTGTGCCCTACTGATAGACTCTGGCCCATTAGTGCATTTTTCTTTGGTTAGAAGATATTAAAGAATGGGGCTTAAAAATAACAGCAAGACAAAGGGCATAGACAATGAGAAAATCTGAGATAGCTTTTTTTTGGGGGGGGGCAGGGATGTGATCAAAATGGGAATAACCAACTGTAAATGGCACTTTTTTAAAACAAATTTCTTTATTTTTTAAGTTTTTTAGAGACTAGGTCTTGCTGTGTTGCCCAGGGTTGTCTCAAATCCTTGGACTTAAGTGATCCCCAGCCTCCCAGGTAACTGGGATTACAGGCCTGCACCACCGTGCCTGGCTAAGGGCACTTTTTTGGATAAAATAATTATGCTATAGTAAAATAAATGCAAATTTTCTATATTCTGAAGTTAACTTATTTAAATAATCCAGTTTTTAAATTTTACTCAGTTTTATCTAAAAATGTCTTGATTTCACATCCATTCTTTAACTACATAACCATCTAGTTATAGTATTTTGGGTTGACTTTATTGTGGTTCTTTGGTTCTTTTTCTTTCTTCTTTAAATTTAAGCCCTTTACAAACCTTCCTTCCTCCTTCCCTCCCTCCTGCCCTCCCTTTTTTCCCCCCCTAACATTTAAAAAAGATAAGTCTATTAGGGAAAGGAGAAAAAAGAGGTGGGCATAGTCACAGACAAGTAGAAGAGCTGCCTAGCCTGCATTATTTCTCATGGGAACTCAACTGTTACCCACATCATTATCCCTTTATATTTAATGGCTACTTAATAATTTTCCTCTTCTCTTTGCTTTTGAGCATTTTGATTATGATATTAACAGGTGTGACTTTTTTATATTCTCCTTTGATATTCATGAAACCCATTGAATCTGTCAACTTGGCTTTTTGGGAAAAGCCTGATCATTGGTTCTTGAAAATTTTTTTCTCTATTACTTTTTTTTTTTAAGTTAATAGTCCTTTTATTGGAATGAAAGGACTACAACTTGGAATGAATATAAATTGTAATTCCTTGGAAAGCAGTGTTGATGATTGTGCTGAAGTCCACAGCCTCCAAGTCATGATTCAGAAGGTTTTTAAAAAAACAGTTCAAAGATGTTCTCGACGAAAAGTTTCTTTTAAAAAATTTGTGTGACTGATGACAGACTGACACCCATTTTGCTCTAGTACAGTACAGATAACACTAAGCCAATACACTCAGGTGTGCCACTAGGGTGTGATTACTATATGAGCAAGAGGACTGACTGCCTTGCCAAGGCAATTGTGTCTAGACATTTTGTGTCTAGATTTTTTTTTTTTTTTTTTTTGAGACTAGGTCTGCCTATTTTTGCCTGTGGAACTGCAGGCTCATGTTGCCCGGGATCCCACAGACACAAGCGATCCCCAGCCTCAGCTTCCCAGGTAGCTGGGATTACAGGTGCGCGCCACCACGCCCAGCTATTTTTTTGGAACTAGGTCTCGCTACGGGCCCCAGGCGGGACTCGGCTGAAGCTTACAGGCATGATCCACCGTGCCTGGCATTTTGTGTCTAGATTATGTGTAGAAAAATGCACCCATTTTCCTGCATATCAAAAAAAAATTGCCTCATCCTTTACCTCCTCTCTTTCTGAAAAGGAGGACAGTGTGGGTGAAATACTTAGAGACATGTCACTTTCTCTTAGGGTAGCTTAAAAAGATACCTATTATTATCTAAAGTCAATTCAGAAAGATTCTTAGAAGAAAATGTTAAAAAAAGAAAAATACCCCTCTTGTTGAAGTCTGATGACCCAGTGAAAGTTTGATAACATATGCTGAAGCACAGCAGCCTAAGATATATAGCCTAGGGGTCTAGAAAAGCAACTATCTAGAAAAACAACCCATGGCTTACTCAGTTTCCTGGTATGCTGTCCAGTTTCTCCTTAAATCTTCCTAGTTAAAAATATTGACCTTTTTATATTTCTTAGAGATCCTTGAGATGCTGTTTATTATTTTTTGAGGTTTTTTTTCCTCCGCTTTTTAGATTGAGTAATTTTTAATATTCTGTTTCCTGTTTACCAACTCTCCTCTCTGTTATACTGTGAAGCCCATGTAGTGGTTTAAAACGTTCAGGTGCTATATTTTTTAGTTCTAGAATTTACATTTTCTTCTTGTTTTGTAGTCTGCCAAGATTTTCTGTCATCATTAGTTATAAGTGTATTTTTCTTAGTATTCTTGAGTAGTTATAGTAATTGCCTTAAAGTTATTGACTACAAATTGTAGCACCTGGTCATTTGAGGGTGGATCTCCTTGTCAGTTTTCCCTCTTGAGAATGGGTCATGTTTTCTTCCCATAGGGATAACTTTGGATTTTACTCCAGATTTTGTGAATGACAAGTTATAAAACCTTTGGATTTTGTTATTTTCCTCTGAAGAATACCAATTTTGTTTCCTTCTTTTTTTAAAAAGCAGGTAGTTAACTGAGCTGAACTCCACACCCTTTCTCCCCTGTGGGGGCTGGCAGCTCAAATTTCAGTTCAGTTCTTTTAAACTCACTTCAAGTCAGACATGTGCCTCTGTGATTGAAGGTTTAGCCAGTGTTTAGGTAAGAGTTCATGCAGATTTTAAGGGTTTGCCCTCTTTAATTCTCTCTTCTTTTTAAGGTGTCATATCTTATTTTCCAGTGGTGGTTAGTCTGCACTATGAGTTTTCTATTACATTTTAGTTGCATGGCAGAAGGCTAAAAGATAAAAATTAGAGAAACTTGCCCAAAGTGTTTTCCTTCTTCCAAGGGTCAGTTTCCTTCTAACAGCTGCCTGTTTGTTCACTCTCCATTGCTCTCAGGTAGTTTTTCCTGAGACATTATTATCCTGGCCAGGCATGGTGGCACATATCTGTATGTGGCACCTAGGAAGCTACGGCCCGAGCCAGGGATCGCGGTTCTAGTCCCACTGGGGGCATGTAGTGAGACCTAGTCCCCAAAATAGCTGTGTAGTGGCGCACACCTGTAATCCCCAGCTACCTGGGAAGCTGAGGCTGGGGATTGCTTGAGTCTGTGGTACCTCAGGCAACATGAGCCTATGGTTCCACGGGCAAAAAAAAATAGTGAGACCTAGTCTCCAAAAAAAAAGTTATTGTCCTGAGAGCAGAGGAACTGCTTGGCCATACCAGACACCTCAGAGAAAAATTGCAAAGATAGTATAGAATTCTTAGGTTGATTTTAAATGACAGTATTCCTAAAATAAATGAATGCTTTCTTGACTTCTTAAAATGCTGACTGTAGTTTCTAATTTACTTCTAGTATTCTGAATACAGATTCAGCAATGCAGCAGTTGCCTCAGGAGTTACTATGATAGGCTTTTTTTTGTCTTTCTGCTGTTATGCTTTTAAAATAGATCACCTTTGTGTGTATGTGTGTGTGTGAGTGCATAGGGGTGTGAGTGTTTTTTCCCTATTTCCTTGACCAACTCAACACTATTGATGCAATCCATTTCCTTTAATTTTCTATTGTAAACTCTTGTGATTTGATAAACAAAATTGTTAACATTTCTTTGCAATAAGAATAAATATCTTTGAGCGCTTGGGTGCTGATTTCATGAGTTCAGGTTCAAGACCTCAGTGACACTAGTATTGGTTGTTCAGAGGCTTTTTTCTCTAAACATGTATTGTTCAATATGATAGTCACTGGGTATATTTGGCTATTGAGTGCTTGAAATGTATCTGATTTGAATTGCGATATAATGTAAGTATAAAGTATACACCATATTTTAAAGAAAAAGTGTGATAGATTTTTATGTTGATTGCATGTTGAAATAACAATATTTTAGATTTATCAGATTAATATTTTTACTTTTTGTACTATGACTACAGGAGACTATAGAATAATAACTTGTGGGTCACATCTTATTGGTTGTATTTACCTATCCACAATAGTGACTCGGTGTTGTACTTTAATGATTGCAAGACGAAACAGGTAAGACTATGGTATCTTGGTGTAAGAAACTGTAAAAGTGGTTAATAACCGGAATTCAGAGTTCAAACTTCAGTTCTGTAACTTCTCAGTGGCGGGATCAGTGGCAAGTTACTTTTGTCTAAATCTCAGTTTTCTTATCTGACAGACGAGGATAACAATGTCTAATTCATATGTTGATTATGAGAATATATTTAAAACTATCAGATAATACATTTCGAGTGTGAAATAAACCCCTAAATTAAACTGTAGCTATTGTTTCCTGTTAGTTTGGTAGCATTTCATTTTTTTAGTTGATTTTTTTTAAATTGAAGTAACTGCATTATAGCAAAAGTTTCCAGTGTTCATCATGAAGAATTAACATGTATAGATACCCCAATAAGTTCAGGACTAAAGTCCACATCTGTCCTTCAACCTACTATTGCTCTAGTTGATTCTTTTTCTTTTTGATTTTTATACAATATTGGTCACATGTGTATAGTTGTCATTCCTCTTAGGTTTGGCCCTCCCTTCAGTATTGTACCTCTTATTCCCCACCTCATCTCCCCTTTTCCACTTTCTCCGTCTGGTCACTCCAACTCTTCTTGCCACTGGTCTTTTTCTGGAGCCATGTCCTTTTTTCCTGGGTGCAGACTTGCACCCCTGGACAACAACAGACAAGGCTGCTCGGGTCTCCAGGAGTAACTGAGGCAGATAGTCAGACTGAGCATGTCAGGAACTTGTAGGGCAGATACATGGTGCACTCGTCCAGCATCCTTTCTGGTGTCTGTCACGTCTTCTAGTTAATTCTTACAGGAAGCAGAATCAAGGTTGATTCAGACAAGAAAAAGGGTGATATCTTTGGTCTCACTTTTCCTTTTTTTTCTTGTTATTCTTTATTTTTAATTATATGGCTTTTAGTTTGTTCCAAAGAGAGAATAGACTTTATTCCTCTGATCTTTGGCTTTTGTTAGTGAATGTAAACATTCCAGCAGAATTTGTTGTTTTCATGGTGTTTCTGTTGTGCTTGGATGAAAACCTGGTCCTTGTGTATCTGATGCTTTTTTTTTAAATGGTTTTGGCTGAAATGTTTCAGATTTGATTTCACTACAGATTAGAGCCTTTGTTTTACTTTCAGCATATACCTCAGCTGTTTAACAGAGAGTGCCTAGCAGACTCTCAGCTGTCATTAATTCCTTGCATTATTTCAGCCATTAAGTTTGAAGAGACTACTTTGCATTCAACATTTTTCAAGCAATACAAAGAATTTAAAAGAAGTTCTATCATGTTTGAGCAATTGAATATTTTGGCAGAGATTAGGGATAGTAATAACATTTTCATTTGTGTAAACATTGTGTAAGCAGTTTTTAAGTTCCAAAAGAAAAGGTAAAGGCAGTATGGAAATGTATAAAATAAATACCTCTGTCACTGTTTCTCCCAACTCAGTCCTGAGGGAAACACTGTTCATTCTGGTTTGTGGTCGTAAGCAGCTGAGGAGTATATTCAAGCCTGGTTACAGCTCTGTGGTTATTATCTCTTGAAGGGATTTTCCCAACGAATCTCACCTCTATCTTGAGACTTTCTATTACTCAGTTGCTCAACTCAGAAATATGAGTTATTTGATTTCTTTTTCTTTATTCTTCCCTTACCTGTTATTTGATTTCTCTCATTCCTTTCCCACATCCCAACTATCTACCAGTCTTTAGGAAAGTACCCTTTCAATTAAATTTAGTCTGTGCATTTCTTTCCTTTTCCATTGCCTCTATATAATGTTCATTGACAAAACCAAACTATTAGCTGCAATAGATAATTGAATTATAATTTGGTCATTTGCAATAGAAAATAGAAACAGATTACTTTTGAAAAAGTATGGGAAAATGAAGTCTCTCTCCCATGCAAACAGACCTGACTACAGATGTGGGCAGAGGAAGGTACTTAAAAAAGTTATTTCTCTAAATAATAGCTAAAACTGGCTACATTGTTTATTTTAGCTGTTTCCTTCAACAGCATTCATCGGAACCAAATCCTTTTTCTCCCCTTCCCCTCTATCCCCATCAGAACTTTTTGAATCTTGATGAGCTTAACACTAATTGTAGATTTTAGTAGGTTTTGAGCAGGTAAGGTGATAAACCTTGGCTTTCCTTTCAGTTGGCCCTTTTTTTTTTTTAATTTTAAACATAAAGTGAAAAGACATGTTTTTGATTGATTTCTCAACTCACAGTGACTTACAATAAAACAAGAGAACATCAAGTCTCCTGTAACAAGCTGAATCACTCAGAGGAGGAGGCAGGACCAACCCATAAAAACTGAAATTGACAAAATCACAATTTATTGAGGGATGTTTATGACACTTTTGAGAGGATGTTAAACAAGTGTTATTTCAGTTGTGATAAGGCGGTGGGGGCATGTTTTGAGTATCATTATACCCAGCTGAAAATTTCACTTTCTTAGATTAAACTTCTCAGACCACACACAGCTAGTACAAGGACAGGGTCCACTTTGTTCTCACTGGGTCCTCCAGTCCTCATGTGGTAGATGTATGAATAGAGAGTAGTTATTTTTAACTCTAAATGATTGATTTTTACCTGCCTTTGAATGGTGTAATAAAAATGAACTACAGTACAATTAGAAACTGTTAGTATGGGAATGGAATGTGAGTTAATAATTTTTAAAAACATTTGGAAATAATTCCAATTTATAGACAAATTGAGAATCAGAATAATATGGAGAACATCGTTTACCCAGGTTTTATTGCATTTTATTTTATTATTTATTTATTTTTCCTCTGGTGAATTGCATACATGGTAGCCATTCCCTAACTATTTCAGTGTGTTTTCCCTGGAAGTAGGAATATGGCTTCTAGAACAATATAAAGTTAACAACTTATGTAAATGCTTCTCCATCTCCCAAAGTCCCACCTCCAGGGCCAGGCATGGTGTCTTGCCTATCGGTGGCAGCCCAGGAAGCCACAGCCTGGGCCAGGGATCTCGGTTCAGTCCCGCCGGGGTCACAGAGCGAGACCTAGTCCCAAAAAAATAGCTGGGGATGGTGGCGCGCATCTGTAATCCTAGCTACCTAGGAAGCTGAGGCTGGGGATTGCTTGTGCCTGTGGTACCCTGAGCAACATGAACCTGCGGTTCTGTGGGCAAAAATAGCGAGACCTTGTCTAAAAAAAACAAACAAACCCAAAGTTCCACCTCCACTTAGAACAGGAAACCAAGACCCAAAGAGGTTATGTGATGTGCCCACGATTATAGAGCTTGTAGTTGGGAAACCTAGTCTGTTTTGCAAGACAAGTATTGATCCTAACTTCTGACATCACAGCAGGCTCCTTTTTTTTTTCCTAACAAGTCATCATTTCTTAGTCTAATGCAGTAATAAAAAATTAGAATTAAAAAAAAATCAGATTGCATAGCATAAAGGACTCTGGGTCACTGTAATTGTCCTTGACATTATAGTTAGGTTTAAGTCAAGCTTTTTATAGTCACGTGTACTGTTTTGCATTAAAAGGTGCTTACCGCTGCTGCTTAGTCTATGTGGAGTAAGAATGATCTTGATTTTGAGTGTCTAGGTTATAAGGGACTTTAGGCTGGCTTGGGTTAAGTCTTGGTATGTCCAGATTTGAAGCAAGATAGTGTGGTGTTCCTTTAAAATGTGGGAGGAGGCTGTTACCCAATCTCACCAGGTTGCTGGCCCACAAGAGCAGAGACCAGAAGGCATCCTGAGGAACTGAGTTTAACCATGGGGTAGACCTTTTTCCAATCTTTGTTTTTTGGTGGATTTTTCTTCTGGGTCAGTGTTAACTAAAATATGGCCTGCCTATCAAAGGCATCAGAATTAGATTTGCTTGGGGTGCTTATTAAAAATTTCAGATTTGGACCCCACTATAAAACTACTGAATCAGAATATCTGCGGTGAGAGCTGGTACCCACTTCTTTGTATCGGGATATTCTGAGACTTGAGAATCCTGCTCTTAGTATTTTTGTTACACGATATCTTACATTTTCAGAGCTTTCCCTTATTCTGTAACTTGTTCTTTACTTCATTTTCATATGTTTAGGGGTTTTTGTTTGCTTTTTAAAAAGTTTAAACCAAAGACTCATGTGCCTAGTATAATGTGCCAAATACCAGAAAGTAGGAAAGGGTGCATTGGAAGGAACTCCCTTCCTATCCCTTGATTTCAGAGCAATGTGTTGTTTTAAACCCTTGAATGTATCAACTCATTCACTTCTCTATCAGCCACCCAGTGAGGTAGTGGTGTTGTCCTCATTTTATTGATTGATTGATTGATTGATTGATTGATTGAGATTAGGTCTTGCTATTTTTGCCCCTGGAACCACAGGCTCATATTGTCCATGGTACCATGAACTCAAGTGATCCCCAGCCTCAGCTTCCCAGGTAACTAGGATTACAGGCACACACCACCACACCCAGCTATTTTTTTGGGACTAGGTCTCATTGTGTTGCCCTGGGTGGAACTCGAACTGTGATCCCCAGACCCTGCCGTGACTCCATAAGCTGTTGCTTACAAGCATACGCCACCGTACCCGGCTGTCCTCATTTTATTGAAGAGGAAATCTGACCCAAAGATGCTAAACCACTAAGCAGTGTAATTGGGAGTCCAGCTCTTAACCACTGTCCTCTGCTGAGTGAGGGGATGTAAGGATTAACTAGCTTAGACTATGTAAGAGCTTGTTTTGTAGTAGTTCATCCTCAACAAGGCAAAGGTTTCATGTGCATCGGAACAGCCTAGCCTGGCGTTTCCTCTAGCCCTTGTCGTCGAGTATCCTGCAATTCTGAGATAATTAGTTCCACTCTAAACTGCATCGGCTCTTATTTGGAGGGCGTACTTCATGAATCGGGTTAAGTCTTTCCAGTGTCCTCCGTTTTATTTTCATAGGCAGAGGTTGGGATATGATGAGTCCTTGATTGTGTATCCTTTGACCTGGCTTATCGAATCAGCCTTATAAGTCATACCCGGGAAGCAGTAGTTTCTTTGTATGACAGAGATTTGGGACATCTTAAAGAAAGAAAGTTTGCCTGCCTCTGTTTCACAGACTGTTTAGACTTTATATAGACGATACTTATTAAAACATACAGCCATGCTAGATGTCATTTGGAAGAACTTAAAATGTCAAAGACACTTGTATCCTTTTCCTCTTATATCCTGAAAGAACAAAGTAATGTAGGGATTCTAATTTCGAGGTACTTAAACACAAGAACCTGTTGTTATGTCTTGAGTTCTGTGCATGAAGTATCTTTAAAGTCAAGTGGTATTGACTCAGCTCTTACCATGTACCGGGAACTATGTGTACCCTAATTGATTTGGTCCCTATAATAATGTGGAGTAGGAAGTCAAGTGTCACGGATATGAAGTAACTTACTGAAGATCCCACAGCTAATGAGTAGTGAAGTCAGGATTCAAATCCAGATGTCTGATTTTAAACATTGTTATTTTCCTTTCTCTGTGGAAGAATAGAAGCTTATAAAACTTCTAGACTGTAAACCTTGTGATTAGCAAAAGCTATGAAGAAACAGATACTAGAATCAGATTTTCCCATTTATTATGTTAACTTGTGACTTTCAGTTCACCTACATAAAAGCAGGCCATTTTGTGTGTTCAGACAGCTGATTTAGATACACTGAAGGTAAATAAGGTAGTATTGTTTTTAAATTAATATTTTGGTAGCATATTCTATATATTCCCTTGAAAATGTGTCCAGGAAATAGTTTGGTGGCAGAAGCAAGTTATTACCTTTAGCTTCCAGCTTCTATCTAGTCATCATCACCCCTCACCCTAGTCTCATGTAAACACAAAGCTAGAGAGAGGAGTGAAGTTTAATGCTCTCTGACTGTTCTGAAAACTGATTAAGCTAGGTTTTCTAAGCGAGCAATTCCTTAACCTTCAGTTAGTAAAACATTAAAATATTTATGACATCTACCACTGACCCCTATTCTGTAATGTAGGAGTTAATCTCGCAGTTTCTGATTAAATACTGGTATTAGGCAATTTAGGAATTACAACAGAGGTCCAGAGGGAGGAGGGTGAGGAAGAGTGAAGGAGAGAAATCCCAGATAGCAAGTTCATCGAAACTACCCCTTTTATAAAAAACACAACTGAATGTCAAAACTCACTCTTTACCTAGACATTGGTGGTTGTTTCTATGCAGGGGATTATTTGTGTCTTTGAGTATTTGAATTTTCTAATTTTACTTTATTTTATTTTATTGTTTTTGAGACTAGGTCTTGCTATTTTTGCCCGTGGAACTGCAGGCTCACGTTGTCCAGGGTACCACAGACTCAAGCAATCCCTGGTCTCAGCTTCCCAGGTAGCTGGGATTACAGGCGCGCGCCACCACGCCCAGCTATTTTTTTGGGACTAGGTCTTGCTACGTGCCCCCAGCAGGACTCAAACCTCGATCCTTGGCCCTGACTGTGGCTTGGTAGGCTGCCACCTACAGGCATGTGCCACCATGCCCAGCCTTGAATTTTTTAATTTAATTTAATTTTATTTTATTTTGAGACTAGGTCTCGCTTTTTTTGCCCATGGAACCGCAGGCTAACGTTGCGGGGTGGGTACCACAGACTCAAGCAATCCCCAGCCTCAGCTTCCCTGGTAGCTGGGATTACAGGCACGTGCCACCACGCCCAGATATTTTTTGGAACTAGGTCTCGCTACGGGCCCCACGCAGGACTCGAACTGTGATCCCTAGCCCCGGCCGCTTCATAGGCTGAAGCTTACAGGCACGAGCCACTGTGCCCGGCCTGAATTTTCTAATTTTAAAGACAGCTTTATCAATATGTATGAATTTATAATCATACATGTAAATCATTGTTCAAAAATGGCATATTCCAATGTAAAATCTTATGCAGTGTACATACCTTTATACTTGTAGTCTGTGACTATATATTTTTAAAAACAGCTTAAATGAGATATTCATATATACTGTGTGATTCACCCATTTAAAGTATAGAAATCAGTAGTTTTGAGTCATAAAGTCATGTAACCATCACCAGTCTGATTTTAGAACATTATTTTATTGCTCTCAAAAGAAACCCTGTACTCATTAGTAACCTCCATTCCCTGTCTTCCTCCCCTCGCACTGCCAGCCGCCCGCCCTCGACCCCCACCCCCCGCTGGGCAACCAGTAATCTTTCTACTTTCTAGCTCTGTGAATTTGCCTATTTTGGACATTTCATGCAAATGAAATAGCAGAATATGTGATTGTTTGTGACTGTGCCTTTCACTTAGCATTTTTTCAAAGCTCATTCAAGTTGTATATGTGTTGTATATATGTATATATCTTCACTTCATTACTTGTTACTGATAATTAATATTCTGTTGCATAGCCAGGCATGGTGGCTCGTGCCTGTAAGCTTCAACTTATGAAGCGGCCGGGGCTAGGGATCGCGGTTCGAGTCCCACCTGGGGCCCATAGCGAGACCTAGTTCCAAAAAAATAGCTGGGCGTGGTGGTGCATGCCTGTCATCCCAGCTACCTGGGATTGCTTGAGTTCGTGGTACCTGGGGCAACGAGAGCCTGCAGTTCCATGGGCAAAAATAGCAAGACCTAGTCTCAAAATAAAATAAAATAAAAAATAATATTCTGTTGCATGAATATACTACATTTCATTTATTTTTTGCTTTTTAAATTTAGTGCTTCTGAGATAACTGCTTATGAAAAAATGGGGTAGATGATGGTGAAGTTACTGATTTCTTTGCCTCAAATGTCACAGATTTAGAGCTTTAAAAGCTGGCAGCCTGGGGACAAAAAAAAAACCCTCCAGCAAAAGTTCACTTGCTCTTTTTTGTCAAAGAACCAGGAAATGGACAGCCCAAATAAGGCAAAAAGTTTGGACAACAGCTACTCAAACACTACAGAAAAAAACCCAAACCAATCAAGCAAAGGCCGTTGGCTAACATAAACTTTTGCCTTCTAGAGTGCCTTCTTTATAATTTAGCAGGTCCTTTACTGCTAGGTATTGAGTGGTTTCCAGAAATTTGCTACTGCAAATAATGCTTCAGTGTTCCCTTTTATTTGTATCTTTGGACATCAGTGTGTTTTTAATGAGTAACTTTCTACATTTGTTTGTTGGGTTGTTATCATACAATGAAATCTTCAAAAAATGACCCTTACATGAATGACGTAAAAATATGGCAGTATATTAGAAGTATTATATGTTTGACTTATCTTTTCTGTGTTTAATTAGGTAATTTCAGTTGTTCTGTTCTCTAGTCCACCCATTCTTTCTTCTGTCCCTTCTTTTCCGCTGTTAAACGCATCCTTTTTATTTCAGTTACTGTATTTTTTTGGTTCTTAAATTTGTTTCTTCTGCATCTTTGCTGAGACATCCAATTATTTCATTTGTCTCAAGCTATTCACAATTGCTTGTTGAAACATTTTTTATCATGATTGTTTTAATATCTTTGTCAGATCATCGAAACATATCTGTCATCTTGATGTTGACATTTATTGATTGCCTCTTATCACTTGGTTTGATAATGTTGTTGATTTGACAACTGATTTTCGGTCTTTCTAACCTTCCCCAGAGCTATCCTGGTAATATGGTGAAGAGGACTGTGTTGATCCCTGGCCAATGTCTCTTCCAGAGCACTGACTCTCTTTCCCTGGCCCCATTTCATTCTTTGCCCTGCCTCTTAAACTTGGGGCAGATGTGATGGAGCCAGAGATTTGCATCATTCTGATTTTCAGGAAAATTCTAGCACAGTATTGAGCACAGGCAATCAGCTTCAGCTACCCACCCCATTCATTAAGTACTATTTTTTTTTTTTTTTTTTTGAGACTGGGCCTCACTATTTTTACCCATGGAACCGGAGGCTCACGTTGCCTGTGGTACCACGGACTCAAGTAATCCCCAACCTCAGCTTCCCAGGTAGCTGGGATTACAGGAGCATACCACCACGCCTAGCTATTTTTTGGGGACTAGGTCTCACTGTGTTGCCCTGGGCAGGACTCAAGCCACGATCCTCAGACCCAACCGCTACTCTGTAAGCTCTCGCTTGCAGGCAAGCGCCACTGTGCCTGGCCCTAAGTACTATTATTGACAGCTTATTATGAAGACATGTTTTGTGATTTTTCTGCTCCCCAAAGGAATGTGTAAAACAGGATACATGATTTTTATAGTGAGTGTTTTTTAGAATGGGAAGGAACTTGACAGTTACCTAACTCTTCAAGGACAGGCATACCTGCAAGTTTCCCTTTTTATGTTTACCTTATTAAAAAATGCTGTCTCATAGAACAAGAAATAAGTTAATATTCATAAAATCCATAATAGGCTCCGTTTTTGCTTTGAGGCAAGACTCTACCTCAGGGCATTGATTTGACCTGTGTTGTCCAGTATGTCCAAAATTAGCCACATGTAATTATTTAAATTTAAATAAATTGAAAGTAAATTTAAAGACTATAAAAAAATTTTAAGTTCAGTTCAAACTAGTCACATTTTAAGTATTTATTGCCTATATGTTACAAATGGTTGCCATATCGGGCATTGGGGGTACAGATAATTCCTGTCATTGCAGGAATTTTATGCTTCTGTGATAACTGCTTATCGAAAGATGGGGTGGGGTAGATGATGAGTTCTCTGGACACTGTACTATTAGACTGGCCATTTCTAAGAAGAGAGAGGCAAGCTAAAGAGCACAATGATAAAGTCTCTTCCTTCCAAAATGTAACTTTTTTTCTTATATATTCTTGATTAAAAATCAGAGAAAGCACTATTGTTTTTGAATATCATCACTTTGATCTTGTTTCTTAATGTTTATTTCTCTTTCCCAGGCTGGCAGTGATGGTGAAAGCATAGGAAACTGCCCCTTTTCCCAGAGACTCTTCATGATTCTGTGGCTCAAAGGAGTTGTATTTAGTGTGACAACTGTTGACCTGAAAAGGTAAGACTTGGATGATCAACTTAAGTATTTACTATTTTAGGATGACCCTTTTCTTGTCCCTCTCTTAGATTATGTATGTTCTTCAAAGGAAGTATATGGTATTAAAGTTCAGCTGACTTATGGATAAATTTAACTTATATGACTATTATGGATAGCTCTTAATGCCAGTAGGTCACCTGTAGCAACTCAGTCTTTCAGTAACTTAAATTTCAAAAGGCGTATGGCTATGACTTAGTATGGATATAGTGAAGTCTTTGACTTTCTTGTTAAGCACAGGACTATGAAGAACTTTCTAAGCAGACAACTTCTTGATCTCAAATGTGCCTGTATAATCTGGATTTTTTAGACTGAATACTGTCATGATCTATTTTATTTCATCTGCTTTTCAGAGAGTAATAGGAATTTTCCATAATACAATTCTAACCATATTTGGTTAGCTTAATTGTAAAATAAGAACAACTGCCCAAAATCTTGTGACTGGTCTTGCTAGACGAAGAGTTGTTTTTAACTTTCTCTTCATAAGCCATTGTTGGGGAGGGCTGAAAAGAGCCCTGGTAAATAGTAAGCTTTTTACTATTCTTTCTTAGCAGATATATCTAAAGTGAAGAACATTCATACTGTCAAAAATTTTTTTTTAATCAAGGGCTAAAAATAGTACACCAAAAAAAAAAAAAAATCAAAGATTTGTTAGTGGAAACACACTACTCTTAACACAGATGCCAACCTGGTTTGCTGTTTATTTTTAAAGCATATTAGTCATGAACAGTGTCCAAGAAAAAGATTAGCACTATCACTTGATGAATGGTAGGACTTCTGTCTGTTATCTTCTGGGCATTGCATGTAGAGGGGTATGAGAGCTGTCATCCCTTCCCAGTTCTCAGAAGACTCTAGAATTTCTGTCAGTTCCTTAAGATTTATGTCTACTTACTGCTAGCTCATTTATTTGTCTGTCTATCTATCTATCTATCTATCTATCTATCTATCTATCTATCTATCTATCTATCTATCTACAGACTTAAAATGTATATGCTGGAAATATACCATGAAGTCTTCCTAGGAACCTCTTTAGTGTTATATATGTGAATGTAGAGATGAACCTTTTGGGAATAAGAGTTAAAATTACAGACCCCTTTAAAAATATGCTGGGAGGCCGGGCACGGTGGCTCGTGCCTGTAAGCTTCAGCCTATGAAGCGGCTGGGGCTAGGGATCGCAGTTTGAGTCCCACCTGGGGCCCATAGCGAGACCTAGTTCCAAAAAAATAGCTGGGCGTGGTGGTGCGTGCCTGTCATCCCAGCTCCCTGGGAAGCTGAGGCTGGGGATTACTTGAGTCTGTGGTACCCCAAGCAATAAGAGTCTGCAGTTCCACAGGCAAAAATAGCGAGACCTAGTCTCAAAAAAAAAAAAAAAAAAGAATTATATGTTTAAATAAAAAAATAAATAAATAAAAATATGCCTGGTTCCTAGTGGACAGAACTATTGTACATGCACTCATGTAGTTACCATCTATTACTGTTTTTTTCCCTTCATGCATTCACAAAAAAAGTTTCCCAATATAATTCCTAAAAATAGACCATGCTGCCAGGCACACACCCTTACTTGTGTCTTCAAATACATGGGGTTTTTTCTATTCCATTTTTGGCTCGGAGAGAGTGAGTAGACTACCATGCTTCTGAAGGCCTTTTGAACAGCTCTGTACAGTGCTGAATTGTGGTGCTCACCAGCAAGAGTCCTGCAAGTGGTGGAAATCTGGGTCAGAAAAGAAGTGAATGCATAATGGCTGTTTCAAAGTCATGTATTTCACTTTCCATTTACAGACTTTAAAAGGCATCGTTTCTGTAAGTTGATTAATACTTGAGGATTTGTCTGTGTTTAAGAGTGATATAGCTTACATATAAAAAATAACACGTGGGAAATAAGATTCACGGTCTCCTAATTAGAAAATACCACCACTTAAGGAGACATGTGTGTTCATTTCCTAGAACTTTGCTTAAAGCCAGCAGTGGAGAGCTTTTGAAATTGGAACCTGTATTGTTTTAGTTTTAGGTTTTTTTTTTTTTTTTTTTTTTTGGTCTTCAGGCTATATACATTTTAAAAAGTTCATAGTAGGACATGATCATGAACTACCCTAAGGACTAGCCTCTCTCTGGTCATCAGCGCCTCTTCACAGAGATCACTGCAATTACGTTTGGTCTTATTCTCCCAGAACTTTTCTATGGGTATAGAGTCCTACATTTTTTTATTTTTATTTTTAAAAAATTTTTAGTAAGCTTGCCAAGAGGAGATACCCCAAAAGACTAAGAGTTAAATCAAAAAAATAAATAAAAGTTGTCACAGAGGAAGAAAACATCCTGTTGTAAAAAGTACCTTTCATAATCTTAATTTTAAAGCTTTAAATATGACTATTTTTAGAAAACTGTGGGGGAGTAAATGCTTATAATGCTTATTTTCCCGCTTTTCCTGATAATTGCCTAATTCCTCTGTGAAAAGAACTGATCCCTTAACAAACCTGTGGAGAGCAATAGAAATCTCCTGAGAGCTGTTTAGAAGCCTACTCTCTGTTCTGAAGAAATGATTGTCACATGGCATTTCATCAGTCTGAGCAAGGCACAGTTTCTGACTCTGGCACCATGTGACACATTCTCTTTGAATTTCACTTGGCATTAATGACTATACCAGTGGTGTTTGCATGCCTCTGTGAGGCTTGGAACAATCTCCTGTGGCTTTTCTGCCAGTGCAGCCTTAATGCTTTAGTGGGAGTCATTTGTAAACCCAATTTTCTGTTCTTGCTTCCTTTGTGTTAGAGAACTTTTAGCTATAAAAGTGCCCAGGCTTCAGAAGGAACTTAGGTTTCTGTCAGCTACTATTTTGAACAAAAGAATCATGTAATTATAAGTGAAAATATTAAAATGTGGGTTGAATTTAAAGATGTTTTTACATGTCATCAAATGGGGGGCAGAAAGTATACAGAGTGGGGGCCTAGTTGAGTCTTGTTGTCCCTTTTCCTGGCCCCTGGCAAGCCCCCTTATCTTGCAGGTCAGTTACTTCTTACTAAAGTTAGGAAATGGGAAAAATAAACTAACCATTTGTCAGTGTTTAATATGTGTTACATACTGTTCAGGGGACTTTTTTATGACTCTTATTCAATTCTTTTCAGACCTGTTACTTTCCAGAGTTCAGTGTTTTATCGCACTGGTGTTCTAGGGACTTTTGGCTGACAGGTTGGTGACTGTGATCAAAATCTTTATTCAAAGACTTAATATCCTCATTATATACCCAGAAGTTCCTAAATCAGAGATCAGCATCTTTAGAGCACATATTGTCAGAGACGTAGGCAAGGGGATGAAAAAGAAGAAAGTGTGAGAGCAGTAACATGAGGGGGAGTGGAGAAAAGAGGGGTAGAGAGCAGGCACTGAGAGACATTGGCTAGGTAAACGTTTCTGCTCTTGAGAAATGAGAGTAGAAATGATGACATCAACAAATTAAGCTTTGATTGTAACAACATTGCCGGTGAATAAAAAAAACACCACTTGTTGATTTAAAAGTGGAGAAGCCCACTTTTAAAAAGTGAAAAATGTTTGTTTCCATTCTTCTATCCCCACTTACACATGGAAACGGTCTCATCCTTTGTGTTGTCCTAGTGATTCCCTTCCACTTCAAACAGCAACATACCGTTTGTAATGTATTGTGTGAGACCCACGTGTCGGTTGCCATAATAATGACATAAAGCTTTGGGGATTGTTACGATGGTTTAAACTTCAGTACTTCTGTGAGATTTTAAAATGTTAATAGAACTGTGAAACCAACACTTCTGCATTCTCTAAAAGGCAGTGTAAACTCAGAACAAAGTCTGATTTCTAAAGTAGTTAGTGACCCCGGATAGTTTTTCACTATCATGATTGTGATTCCACTCTTCGGGAGACAGTCTTCAGCAAGTTTAGAAATCAGTTTAATTTCTGGGTAAACCTCTAATGATGGCAGTGGGAAGGACGCAGGCAGTGAGTAAACAGAATGGAACAGATCAGCCTTCTGGAGAATTCCTGCTACTGGCAGGAAATTCAAATTCCATGCTTTGCCTTTGCAAACTTGACTTGCACTACGTGAAACCCATGAACAGTTTACCCATTAGAACAGTTACAAGCCAGGTGTGGTGGCGAGCACCTGTAATCCAAGAGCTGGGAGGCAAGAGGCCAGGGATCGCTTGAGTTTGTGGGTTCAAGACTACTCTGGGCAACATAATGAGACCTGGTCTCGAAAAAGCAGCCTGGCACGGTGACAGGTGTCGTTAATCCCAGCTACCTGGGAGGCTGAGGCTTGGGGATCGCTTGAGTCCCTGGGATCGGGACTACCCCAGGCAACATAGCTAGACCTAGTCTCAAAAACAAACAAACAAAACCAGTTTACAACTAAAGATTTGTTTCAGGAATGCATTCTCAGTCTCATATACACTATGTGTATATATAGAGAAAAAGAGGTAGACAGACACACGGACAGACAAGAAGGATTTCTGTGCCACATGTTTTATGTTTTCTTTCAAGATGATTTTAAAGATGATAAAATACTGTTGAGGCCACTGAAAGCTAAATTAGAAAAGTGGATTGCTAGTGAATGCTTTTCTAAACCTGTTAACAGTATGAACTCTTCTTATAAACTGTTTTAGCATCTGTTAGGAATTATAGAAGCTGTATTTAAAATCTTTTCATGGGTGCCATTTTTAAAAAAAATGGTTACTACTTCACAAACTGACATTAGACAAAGCATAGCAGTATACCACACATAATAAAAATAGATATAGCCCTTTAACTAGTTGGAACAAATAAATGTTTAATAACTAGGGTCTCGGTGTTTTTTGCTGTTGCACAATTCATTCATCCAGTTAGTGACTTTTAATATTGGTCAGAATACAACAGCTGTAATA
This sequence comes from Uropsilus gracilis, assembly GCA_004024945.1. Taxonomy (NCBI): domain Eukaryota; kingdom Metazoa; phylum Chordata; class Mammalia; order Eulipotyphla; family Talpidae; genus Uropsilus; species Uropsilus gracilis. Next base: position 20,482 of record PVHY01019363.1, read on the forward strand.
ATTACAGGAAAAGGTGTTCTGGAACAAACGAGGGATTCTGTGATATTAACTTCGTGGGTTTCACTCATGTGCTATATTTAGTGTGTCTGTAGTCTCTTGATTTATTTAAATGAAAATTATTAAAATTTCATCTCTTAAAAACTGGCACCTTCAAAAGGGGACTCAATTTAAGAGATGAGTTCTACATAATATTTTCCCCTCAGTGTAGTGAATCAATTAGTTAGATTGATCATCTCCAGGCACCAGCTCCAGTGCCTATGACTATGCTGTACTCATTGTATACCAAGTAGCTGGAACAAAGCCACCAACCTGATGTCCTCCAATTGTTGCAGGTGTACCCAATTAAATTTTAATTCCAGTTAAGCCACTTAAGTTGCTCAAAGTATAGCTTCTACAAGGCTCCTCTTCCCTTCTCCTTTCTGTTTCTTGTTTTGTTTCTCTTTATATCATTTTTGTTTGTTTGTTTAGAAGCAAAATGGTTGGGAACAAAATTCTTAGGAAGACGACTATAAAAAAAAAGAGTGTATTTTAATAAGTAACAAATAAATTCTCCAGAACACTGAAGAATATATGTGCTCTTAAGGCATAGGTTTTATGCATTGTGTGTGTGTGGGGTTTTTTTTGTTTGTTTTTTGTCTTTTTTGGTAGGTATCTCTTAAGGGAAGCATTTGCATGACTTTGTGCTTTTATGAAATAAAGAAAAACTTTGTCCTTGAAAATTCAAGCTGTTCTCTGTAGATAGTTTCATTTATCCCGAAATGTTAGAATTCTGTGAAGCATCTGTAAGGTGAGCTTGGTCAGACAAACAAATACCTGAATACCGGAGTCCTCAGAGTGCCAGGTGAGGACCAAACATTGAAGAATCTTAGATTCTGTTTGGTGGTGTGTTGACTTAAGATTCTTTACTTGTAAGTGAATCACCTCAGTGCTTACTTGTCCATGCCTCCATTTAGAGGTATTAACTTTTATTCTCAATCTATTTCTGCTTGGACTAAGAACCTAACACCTTTATTGTTCATCTTAATAGCTGTGTGGAAAATAGTTTCATCATCTTTGTTTAAAAAGTCTATATAGTCTGTAAACAGAAACAAGATGGATTAACTCACTTGTCGCAAATATTTTAATGGCAATTTGGTAGTCATTTGGTGGTTTCATTTTACTTACGTACGTCTATATTAATCATATATTTTTTTTAAATTACCAATCAGTTCAGGCTGGGAAACCAAATTCAGTTTCCAGTGAAAACTGCCAGTAGCCCCTTCTGCATAAGGCTTTGATATTGCGATTCCTAAGGAAGTATGTCATTTGCATATTTCTATCTAGTTCATGTTCACATGCATTATTTGATATGATCTTTATAGGCACAGAGGTCTTGTATCCATAGGGCAGATTAAAAAAAAAAAATAGGGTTTAAGAGGTCATGTTTCTGAGGAGTATTTAATTTGGAACCTTAAGGAGACTCTTTAGTGCTTTTTTTTCTAATGTGCTAACTTTAGCCCTTCTATAAGAAATAGTTCTGTTTGGGGAGCTTAAACTTTTCATTATTTGTTATAAAAATAATAGCTTATTTATTCTGCCACTGATCCCCATGGGTTATTTTAATGCATCGATCTCTTACTTTTCAGCGCTTCCCTATTCATAAAATGTTTGTTTGTTTGTTTGTTTGTTTGAGACTAGGTCTTGCTATTTTTGCCTGTGGAACCGCAGGCTCTTGTTGCCCGGGGTACCACAGACTCAAGCAATCCCCAGCCTCAGCTTCCCAGGTAGCTGGGATGACAGGCGCGCGCCACCACGCCCAGCTATTTTTTTGGGACTAGGTCTCGCTACGGGCCCCAGGCAGGACTCGAACCGCGATCCCTGGCCCCGGCCGCTTCATAGGCTGAAGCTTAGAAGCATGAGCCACCGTGCCCGGCCTAAAATATGTATTTTTAAAAAAACAAATGTTATCACCTTACACATAGGTATTTATGTGCTGTTGTTACTCATAAAAATGTTGAGGGATATATTTTATAACGTTGAAATGAGAAATGTATTTTCCATACATACGTTGCTTATAAATTTGTGTTTGATGCTGTCAAGTGACACTTTTACTTATTACTAACATCATTCATAAGAGATGTATATGTATATTCTTTTCTTGAGACTAGACTTCACTATGTTGCTCAGAACCCATGGACTCAAATGATTCCTAGCCTCAGCCTCCTAGGTAGCTGAAATTACAGGCGTGCATCACTGCGCCCAGCTTGATGTGTGGGTACTCTTTCTCTTGTATATTTTAAGCAATTTTTAATTTATTTTTAATTTATTTTTGAGACTAGGTCTTGCTATTTTTGCCCGTGGAACCGCAGGCTCTCGTTTTCCGGGGTACCACAGACTCAAGTAATCCCCAGCCTCAGCTTCCCAGGTAGCTGGGATTACAGGCACATACCACTATGCCCAGCTATTTTTTTGGAACTAAGTCCCACTACTGGCCCCAGGCGGCACTCGAACTGAGATACCTAGCCCCAGCCACTTCATAGGCTGAAGCTTACAGGCATGAGCCACCAGTGCCCATTTTATTCTATTTTATTTTTTTGAGACTAGGTCTTGCTATTTTTGCCCATGGAACCGCAGGCTCTCCTTGCCCAGGGTACCACAGACTCAAGCAATCCCCAACCTCAGCTTCCCAGGTAGCTGGGATTACAGGCACGCACCACCACGCCCAGCTATTTTTTTGGAACTAGGTCTTGCTACGGGCCCCAGGCGGGACTTGAACCGCGATCCCTAGCCCCGGCCGCTTCATAGGCTGAAGCTTACAAGCACGAGCCACCGTGCCCGGCCTTAAGCAGTTTTTAAGCCCTACTTGCTTTGATGAGATACTGGTGTTCTTTCTTACCTTTGTGCTACTTTTTAAAACATGTTAGGATTTGAAAATAAATATAGATAGAAACCCTAAATTGTTGAGATTTCTGTATTCTTGATTATGTAAATGGTTTTTGTGAGTTGAGGAGGAAATAAAAAGTGGAAACAAATTTGAGTCTTTGAGTGAGAATATAAGTGGGTGACTTGAAGACTAAAGATGCTAATAAGGTGTTGGTCATGCTGGACCTTTTAGTGATCAAAGAATAGGTTGTCAGGATGATAAGTAAGAAGGAGTAACCCAAAGAAACCAGTGAAATGAAAAAATGTAATTCTAACTTACAGTTGAATACTTACTAAAGGAATCTAAAGGCATGCCTCAATATTTCAGTAGACTTAAATTTTATATATTCCCATCATTTTGTATTCAATTTGACCTTGTCAGACCAAATAATTTTTGGTGAATCAGAACTTTAAAAGTTTTGACTTTTTTAAAGTTGTCTTTTGGAGTTTAGGTTCATATAGAAGTTATAGAAAATAAAGTCTTACTGCTTTTTTTCTTGGGAGGGAGATAGGCTCTAAGACTTGAGTAGAGCAAAGCAATAATAAGCCTTTGTGTCTTTGGAAGACAGTCATAGAGAGATGAGGCACTCTCCACACCAGAATTGAGAGACACGGAGAGAAGGTTTGGGTAGTATGAATGGGAAGGACTGAGGGTTGAGACAGCAGAGGGAGTTGATAAGCTGGACTGAGTAGATGTTAGAATGCTTCCTTTTCAAGGAATCTTTCTAATGGTGTGATGTATTTTACTTTCATGAAACATTTAGAGGTAGATATCCTTTATTTACTGAAGTTGTATTTGTATAAGTAAAGGAAGGGGAGATTAGAAGAAAGGGCAAAGTCTTTTAAGAAAGATATTGTCATAAACTTTTTCCAATTTATATTTTTAATTATGGAAGTTTTCAGACACATGCAAAAATAAACTTCCACACAGCTTCAATGCCGTTTCCTAGTTTTGCCCATTTCCTTCCTTCCTTCGAACTGTCCCTTATCTCTCAATGACTATTTTAAAACAGATCCTGGGGATCATGTCATTCCATCCCTGCTTGCTTCCAGATACACCATCAAACAATGTGGACATTTTCTAATCTAACTACAGTGTCATAGTCGTGTCTGGTGCCCACCATATGATGCAGTTTCCCTGATTTCACCTCAAACTGTTTTGTTGTTTGGTTGGTTTGTTCAAGTTAGAATCCAAACAGATTCTCATTGTATTTGGTTGTTGTATATCTTACATTTTTTTAATCCACCATAGTTCCTTTTAATCCCTTGTGGCTTTTCCCCCTCCATACTGTTGATTGGTGGAATTCCAATCAATTGAACTGCAGATTGTCCTGAATTCTGGATTTGACTTATTGATTCCTTTTGCTATCATTCAGCTTTGTCCTCTAACCTCTCATGTTTTCTGTAAATGAACTTTTTGCTCTCAGAAATTCTTTATGCTTCAAATTTTTTGAGCGCCTCAAAGAGTTTTCAGATCAGTGATGTAATACCTATGAATTTGACTAGGAATTAAAATTTAGAAATTTAAAATATTTATTTTAATAATACAACCATGAATTCACTATATGTTATCACAAAATTGTGTTTTTTTATTTTTACCACTTCTTTTTTTAGTTGAGGTGATATTACGATCCTCCCATCAGGTACCACCCACTGTAGCATACCCACCATCAGGTCACCCACAGTTCACCACCATCCATTGTGCTTCCTTCCCTCTTTGTTCTTTGCTCCCCCCCATCCTTCAGTTCTGTAGTCTAAAACTTATTTTTAATTAAAAATAATTACCCTTTCCAAAATAATTAGTGAGAAGAGTAGCATTTTTATTTTACATCAACAGAGAACAGATTATTCTGTGTCTGTATACAGTACCTTTCACTGTCACACACCAAGTAACCCTTGGGAAACTGCTATATGGACAAAAGAGGATGAGAGTAAAACAGGTACATGATGTCTTAGTGCTAGAATGGTTTTGACTTCTGGGGCTTCCCCCCCCCTCCCCTCTCCCTCTTATGGTCCATTTTGTGAAAGGGCCCCTTAAATCACACAAGGACAACTGCCCTGGAGCTGTGTTTAGAGGCTGTATGGAATACCTCACAGGTGGCCATGCATATTACATATTATTAGGATGCACATGATAGCTATTATTCTAAGATTCATCAAGAGCTGACATGGGCCATTTGATTTGTGATAGGGTCATACTAAATTCCTTGTTATTAATAAAGTTAAAATACCAGCTTCCTCATCATTTTCAGTGTCCTGTGTCTTTTTAGGTTTTCTCTAATGGGAGGAAAATGTCTTAAGTTTTAGTTTTTAGTTTCTTTGATAATTGTTGACTTTTGACTTTCTTTTTCCATGTGTTCAGTTATTTTACCTATTATCAATTTCTTTCGACCCATACCTATTTGATTTTTCTGAAGACTTTTAAAATTAGTTTGGACAAAATCCTTATCTAGTATATATTTCAAGCTTGATCACTATATTCTGTGTTGCAGTTTTCCATTGGTTTTGCTGTTAAACCTTATACATTGAAGTAATTTAATTTCAGTATTAGATGGTAAAATATGGGATTTTTTTTTTCCTGTTAAGTCTGGGCTTGTCAGAAAAATGGAAAGGAGGTAGCACTTGAATTTGGAATTTTACAGTTGGAAAGCATTGTAGGATTTAGCTGCTCTCTTCTCCCTTATTTTCCCAAATAAGGAAAGCTTAGAGAAGAGAAGTTACAGCTTATCCATCTTTACAAGTTGGTGCCAGAATTAAGATTAGAGATGATTTTACCAATTTTTGCCACCAGTCCCCCATTCTACCACCACTTCTAGTAAACAATTTGGTTAAATTTGAAATGAAGGACTTTATTTTTTGATCAAAATCAAAGACTTGATTTTCTTACATGAGATGCTTTGTGGAATTGCTTCTTATTAGAGTATACACTTGCAGCTGTTATATAGAGTGGGGAAAGTACTATTTGTTATTTATTTTTAATATTTTAGGGTTTAAAGTATCGTTGCCTGTTCAGTTAAAGTGAAAAATGGTTTTGACCACTATTTTGCCTAACAGGAAGCCTGCAGACTTGCAGAACTTGGCTCCCGGGACACACCCACCATTTATAACTTTCAACAATGAAGTTAAAACGGATGTAAATAAGATTGAAGAATTTCTTGAAGAAGTCTTGTGCCCTCCCAAGTGAGTATCAAAGAAACTGTGTATGGGAACATTCCCATCTCTTTAAAACTTTGTCTGGATCTGACTTCTTAGAAAATTTTCCCCTGGTGGTATTTGAGCTAAATTCTCTCAACATTGAGTTGAAATGACTAGGACTTCTCCATTATAATAAATGCTTCATCCATTCAGAACTGACCTCTGTCTAGGGCAATTAGCTATACTCAGGAAGTTTCGGAATCTGGTGAAATAGGTTTTGGATATGTGAGATTGGTCAGGAAAGACTGGTTATCTGTGGAATATAGACCCCAGGGGAATGGCAGTTTCACACATGTCAGTAAGGAACTGTTATGAACCTTCATCATGGAACTTTCTAGACTCATTATTCTTAAAATCTGTCAACTCCAAAGAAAGTTCTATATTTGTCACCTTGTTCTCAGACCCTGATGGACGTCAACTTCCTCCCATGTAACTGTGGGTCATCTGTCAACCTGAGATCATAAACAGTTTAGACCACTTATTCATTCTCTATAAAGGAAAGTGTATTTTCTTTTAAAGCATTGTCTGAGGAAATCCTTCCAGGAATATTTAAATTTTTGACATTAGTGTGTTAATAACATATTAGTCAAATTAGATAACACTTTAGTCAAATCGACAATGTCCAATATTCTCTTTTCTCCTTCTTCAACAACAGCAGCAGGAGTAACAACATAAAGAATTTTCAGGACCCCTTGTTTTCCTTCAGAGGGTGTGGACAGTGAGAGAAATAGCGTGAACATCAGAATGTCCTGGTTTTCTGGCAAGCATGTTCTGTAAGACATGTTCTGTAAGAATTGGATGTTGAAAAGAAAGATTTTTTTTTTCACTTCAGTTTTTATATGAGAAATTTCTGTCCCATTTTTCTTG